>PYAF01003754.1:86074-110900 GCA_007407185.1 Glycine tomentella
ATCGAACAAATTATAACTAATATATATTTAAATAACTATGTATCCAACATATTGTTTAGAATTTTAAACTAATTTTTTACTTGGGTAATTATAATTAACCTTTAGGTAAATTAGAACAATGGTAAAAATATGTAGGATGGTAAATTTTAATTCAGAGGCCGAATTACTTGCCTAATTAAGGCTCTAGGGCTAATTTTGTCATTTATTTAAGTAATTAAGGGTAATTATGTATTTTCATTCAATTTAACTAAAATAATTTCCAAATCAATAAAATAATTCTAATACATTATGTCTCATTTAAAAATATTATTTATATAATTTTTCTATACCCTTTTCAAGTTCAAAAATTGATTGAACATATACTGTCATTTGTTTCATTACACTAAAAAATTTAAAATAATTTTATAGAAAATGGAAAAGTTATATTTATTATTATAATTAATATTATAAACTTAAAATAATAGTTTTCTTTTTGTAATTTTTAACCATTTTACAAGTTTATGTCTTGTCTTAGGGTGATACTTGGGGCAATTTGGTAAAAATTCATATAGGAATATGAATAGTTACATAAAAAAAATCTCATTAATCATTTTTAATATATATTTAAAATGCCAAGTGCAAAATATAGGTTCTTAAATTGTTGCAACTGTATTATGGATTAAAACGGAAATTTTGGCTAGTTTGATGACGCACTAGATCATTTAATTTCAATAATTTTTTTATCTCAGTTCTCAGGCTTTAGTAGATCGAAAAAGTATTTTAAAAAATCATATTTGAATATTACTCAATAATTAGAAGCCATAAGTGTATATCCACATTATCAAAATCCCTTTAGATCTTAAATGTGAATTTATAAATAATTCAGAAATAAAGATTGGTGAGACAGCAATGTTAAAACTCCTATTATCCTTGTAGTCTTGATCACTAATGCTCCCATCATCTCCATCGTTGCCATTGGGCATGATCTCCAAGTTCTTCGGCCTCAAAAGGGCATCATTGTGCATGTTAAAACTCCTATTCAAACATATTCACTTATATTATCGAAATCCTAAATTAGGGTCAACAGTAGGTCACCCTTCCATTGTAAACGCTTCAATAGTAATCTCCCAAAAGCCCCATATGAAACACCGTTCCATGATGGTGTTAACACTATCATTTTTTTTTTATATTTTAGCATCCAAAATTAATCATCATCATTAACCCAAATTTATTGTGATCGGTGATAGATGAACCCAATAATAGATAAGAAAAAAATACAAATAAAGAGAAGGGAGATGGGAAGAAAAAGAGAAAATAAGACAAAAGAAAGGAAAAATAAGCCAAAAAAAAGATGGGTGAAAGGAGGAGGAGAGAAATGAAGAGGAAAAGAACTAAAAAAAAAGGGAATGACTGGAACATAAACATACTAAAGGGTTTAACCCTCCACCCATCCTAAGACACACCGTCCGCTAATCTATATCCGACTCTATTAGGTCTTATTTAACTACCTTTCCCCAAGTGAGTTTTGGTCGACCTCTAACTCTTTTTGTGTCGAGCTCTTGGTAACAAACTTTTATTCTAATGGGAGCATTTAGTGGTTGTCTCATAACGTGCGCAAACCATCTCAATCTATATTCCCTCAACTTTTCACACATTGGAAGTACTGTTACCTTTTGCCAAATATCCTCATTTCTTATCTTATCCATCTTCGTATAACCACACATCCTCCTTAACATCCTCATTTCTGATATCCCTATTTTGTGCTCATGTTGCCTATGTGTTGGTCAGCACCCCGCTCCATATAACATTGTTGGTCTTATAACTGTTTTATAAAATTTTCCTTTTATCTTAAGGGAATTTTGCGGTCACACAAAAACTCAAATGCACTCCGCCATTTCATCCACCCTGCTTTGATTCTATGATTTACATCCTCATCAATCTCACCACCTTTTTGTAAAATTGATCCTAAGTATCTAAAAAGATCTTTCTTGGGTACATCTTGATCAAGTAGATGCGCTGTGTCTTGACCACCATCTCTTCTCCGCGAAAACTCATACTTCATATACACCATCTCTTGTTTATTATGAATCATTTAGTCTCCAAATTGTTTCTCCACAGTTCCAGTTTCCTATTAACATCATCTTTAGTCTCATCAATAAACACGATATCATTTGCATCCCTAATCCAAAACTAATGTTGGATATTTTGATATTACCAAAAGGATGAAAATCAGATATCGACGGTGAAAATTAAAGATAAAGTTATCAATGGTAAAGATCAAATATCAAAATCATCGAGATCAAATATCAAAATCATCGACGGTAAAGATTGAAAACTATTGGAAAACAATTCAACTTTATAATTTTAAATTTCTATGATATTGTTTGGATATAAAAGATATTATTTATCTTTAGAATTTATTTAGATTTTAAAGATATTATTTGTAAATTCGATATTTGTTTTCTAATTTAAGATTAGGATGTTAGGTTTATAAATAGAGATTTTTGAAATGAAAAGAATCGTCCAACATGAGGAGGGGTTACTATCCTAAGTGAGAGAGGGAGGTCACGTGGAGGGAAGGTTTGCAAGTTTGTCCAACTTATCCTAAAAACTTGTAGTGGTGCAGGAAGGTTTGGAAATTTGTCCAACTTGTCTTAAAAACTTATTGTGGATTAGGGATGAGAACCTTAGTCACATTAAACAAACTCGAGGTCGTGGATGTAGGGATGACGGCCTGAACTCCATTGACAAAATAAATGGATGGAGGACCCAAATCACATTAAACAAATTTGTTATATTTCATATTTTTCTTATGGTGTTGGCCTTTTTGTTGGTCGGTGTATTTTCTCATCAATATGAATAAAGTGAGGTGTTTGTGTTTTTCTCAACAAAGACAAAGTTATTAATGGTAGAGATCAAAGACCAAATCTATCAACAGTGAATATTTAAGGGAAGTTTGTAGCAATTACAAATTTGTACTCTATAATCAAACTTGTATCTTTAAATAAAGGCTGAAACTTACAAACACTCGCATATCCTAGGTCCTTGCAATACTTACGAATTGACGAGTTACTGCAATGTTTTCAACCATTTTTTTTTTCTTTTTCATATAAGTATCTTTTGATTACTTGTTATCCTTTCAATAACACCTTCTTCTTCTTCTTCCTGTTACATTTTCCTTTTCTGATGTTCTTTTCTTCTTTCGATAACATCTTCTTTTATTTATATGTATTATTAATTTGTGCGAGTACATTTTAATTATATAATTATAAATTATCAAATTGAACATAAAAATTTAACAATAAACCCATGGTGAACAGCCTATCGGGGAGGACAAAAGGCCTATAAAGAAAGAATTGTCCCCCTTCCTAGAATACACATGTTGTGGGATTATGTTTGATGACAAAAACAAGTGTAAAATTATTGCCAACAGATTGTCTATACTCATGATGTTAGTGGCAAGAATCGAACACGCAACCTTTTCCCCCTTCCTTTCTCCCGTAATAGTCCAATCCACCTTGTATCTTCCATGCTAAGGTCAAGGTGATGCTTATCCATCTAAAAATTATATGTAGAATGATATAAAATAAACAATAAAAAAAGCTCTATTTGATTAAACAAATTTGGTTTCAAAAATTTACTTTTACTTTAAACACCAACTTTAAAATCAATCAAACAAAACATAGAAAATTTGAAAAAATTATAAAGTCAATATTTCATATATAATATTATCGCTGTTCATATGACACTTGGATCCTCCTCCTCCCCTTTGCACTTCTATGATGTGAGCCTAGTGGATGGCTTCAACTTGCCTATTTTGATGAAGCCTGTCGGGGGTGGAGCCAGGTGTGGAATGGCTTCCTGTGAGGTGGACTTGAATGTTTGTTGTCCATCAGCACTTGAGGTGAAGAGAAATGGCAAGGTTGTGGGGTACAAGAGTGCTTGCTTGGCTATGCAATCAGCAAAGTATTGTTGCACAGGGAGTTATTTTGACCCTAAAACTTGCAAGCCTACCCTTATTGCTCATCTATTTAAGGCTATATGTCCTAAGGCTTATAGTTCTCCTTATGATGACTCTAGCAGCCTTAACAAATACAAGGCTCCTAGGTATGTTATCACTTTTTTCCCTCCCCCGGTGTAAAGGAAACCAGATAAAAAATGAAGTTAAGTTGTTGTTGCGGAGTTGCAAAGATTATGAGTCATCAGTGAAGAACTGTTTTCTGGATATTTAGTTTTCTTTTTACCTTTAATTTGCCTAGTTATATGTTTTTTAGTATTTTCTTCTTGGATAGTCATTGTTCTATGTCATCAAGGTAGTTTAAAGGAAGGGTAGATTGATATAATAAATATCATTTCACATTTTTGCTCTTATTGTTGATGATGCTTTGTCATGTATGAATTTTAATTAATCAAGTTACCTCAGGAATATTTAGTAGACATTTTACTTATATTAAACTGGAAAGCAAATATTAGAATCATGTGAAAAATTACTTGCACCCAAAAAAAGAGGAAGGGAAAATTGTGCAGCATCATTTGGAAGATACATCAAACAAAAACTATGGACAATAGACCAAAAATGGAAATGAATAAAGAATCTAAGAAGATTAAACTCTTTCTATCTTTTGTCTTACTTCCAAATCACAAAAATTGAAGTGTTGCATTTGTTTCCATGAAAGTGTCATAAAGAAAGTTGATAATTCAATCCATAGAAGCAGGGCCGGCCCAAGGATAAAGCAACTAAAACCCTTGCTTTAATCCTCCAAAAAAATTAGGTCTAAAAATATATATATTAATAATTATAAGACTCATATTTTCTTATAATACCCATAAAGATATTACAGAAGAAATATAGTTTTAATTTTCAGCAAGACCAATAATTTTGTTGTTTAGTTTCCACTTAAAATTAATTATTCACTAATTCCCATTAACTGGTGTGTCTCTTGATTGGTTATATCAAAGGTCTCTCAATCTGAATATATTAATTTTCAAAAAATTAATCTGAAACTTCTTTTCTTATTTTCTATAATTACCGAAAGTAATCTAAAAGTCACTTCAATTCTCTCCCAAATTGGCTGAAATATCACTCTCATTCTCATTTATACTCTTTGTGGCTCTTTGATTATTCCTTCATTTATTCTCATTTGATTAAGTACGCTTATTGATTTTTTTTCCTTAATATTCCTTACTTTGCTTTTGATTTGTAGTTTGGCTTTGCTGCTCCTATTCTGATTTACATGTAAAAGTATTACACATGTTATTTTAATAATTCTTCTATCCATTTGGCTAAATCATTTGAATCCTTTATGCTCTTTTTCATTTTTTGAAATATGATTGTAATTTTTATAATTTTTTATAATTTAGTTATGGTATTATTTTTGTATAATTTCTTGAAATTCTAAAATATTTTTTAGTTTGGCTTGCTGCTCCTATTCCGATTTACATGTAAAAGTATTACACATGTTATTTTAATAATTCTTCTATCCATTTGGCTAAATCATTTGAATCCTTTATGTTCTTTTTCATTTTTTGAAATATGATTGTAATTTTTATAATTTTTTATAATTTAGTTCTGGTATTATTTTTGTATAATTTCTTGAAATTCTAAAATATTTTTGTTTTATATTTATTAGTTTCAGAGTTCATAGTGCATTGTGTGGAAGTATCTCAACTCAAAGAAGTATATAAAGCAATCAATTTGCAAGTTGGCAATCAGGTTTTATTGTTCTAACATTTTTTCATAATCTTGATTTATATTTATATTTTAATTTTTATACATTAATTGCTTTATTTCAAAATTTCAACTGGAAAATTTGAATCTGGTTATTCAAATTTTTTTAAAAAAAAATTGATGCTTTAATTGAATCACAAAAGAGGCTCTAGATATATTTATCAAAAGAGATAAAAATAAATCTAAAAGTATAGGTAATTGCTCATTGAATGAACAAGTTAACAATGTAGAAATCCGTGAAAATGAAAAAGAGAAGCAGTATTAGTTAATGAACAAGTTAACAATGTAGTAATTGATGAAAATGAAGATAGCGAAGAAGTATTATTAGTTAATGAACAAGATTATATTGATTGTCAAACTCAAAATGAAAAAAAAAAAGAATAAATTAATAAATTTAAAGAAACAGCTATTAAAAATATATATGATCCAAGTCAATGGACAAATATTAGTACAAGTTTGAGAGATTTATTAGTAGACAAAGATCCTATTAAAATTACTGATGTAGATTTTTCTAAGGATGAATTCTTAAGGAACTTTTCTTCATCATTTTACATTCAGACGTTGTCTAATGGTGAACAACATGAAAAATGCTTAATTTATTCTCAAGATTTGGATAAAGTCTTTTGTTTTTGTTGCAAATTGGTTAATCTTGTTCTTAGTACAACTAAATTAGCTAATGAATATAGTAGGGATTAGAGAAATATTAGTCATAAGTTGAGAAATCGTGAGATAAGTAATGAGCACATTGCTAATATGAGTTTATGGATTGACTTAGAAACAAGGTTACTAAAAAATAAAAAAAAATTGACAAAAATGTTCAAGAACAAATAAATAGAGATAGAGAACATTGGAAAAATGTTTTATTTAGAATTATTACGGTTGTTAAAACTCTTTTAAAAAATAACTTAGCATTTCGTGGAATAGATGAAAGAATTTACAACGAAAGTAATGGAAACTTTTTAAGTATAATTGAAATGATTGCAGAATTTGATCTTATAATGTAAGAACACATTCGTCGAATTAAAGATAATAAAATTCATAACCATTCACTTAGACACATGATACAAGATGAATTGATAAATTTGTTAGCAAGTGAAATTAAAACAAATATTATAAAAAATATTAAGAATGAAAATTATTTTTCAATCATACTTGATTGTACTCCTTATACAAGTTATCAAGAACAAATGCCTTTTGTATTATGGTGTGTAGTGTTTCTTCAACTCAAATACAAGTTTTTGAATATTTTTTAGAATTTTTAAAAGTAGATTATACAACTGGAAAAGGCCTTTTTGATGTTATTATGAATGAAATAAATAATATTGGACTTGATATTAGTAACTTAAGAGGACAAGGTTATGATAATGGATCAAATATGATAGGAAAACATCAAGGTGCGCAAAAAATAATTTTTTACATTAATCCTCGATCATTTTATATTCCATGTGATTGTCATAGTCTAAATTTATTACTTTGTGATACGGCTAACTCTTGTCCTAAAACTACATCTTTTTTTTTAGTACTACAACGCATATATACTCTATTTTCTTCTTCAACAAAAAGATGAAAAATTCTGTAAGATCATATTTCTAGCCTAACTCTCAAACCATTGTCACAAACACGATGGAAAAGTCGTATTGAAAGTATAAAAACTTTAATATTTCAAACTCCACAAATAAGAGATACATTATTAAAAATATGATGAAATTAATGATGATCTTAAAATAAAAAGCGAAGTTGATTGTTTAACAACTTATGAACTTGAAAATTTTGAGTTTTTGTTAAGTATGACTATTTGGTATGACATATTATTTGCTATAAATTTCATTAGTAAAAAGTTACAATCAAAATATATGGGTATGGATGTTGCTATAAAACAATTGAAAGGTCTTATTTCTTTTTTTGAAAGATATAGAAAAGATGGATTTGAAAACGCTATAATTTCTGTCAAAGAAATTACTACTGAAATGGATATAGAACTTAAGTTTCGTGAAAAACATTTTATTCATCAGAAAAAAATAATTTGATGAAAATATTGATAATGAAGTTATAAAATCGCCTAAAGAATAATTTAAAATTGATTACTTCTTTTATAAAATAGATCAAACAACTGTCGCATTAAGAAATTGATTTGAAAATTTTAAAATATGTGAAGATATTTTTTGCTTTCTATTTAGGATTAAGAAATTGAAGTCTTTGGATAGTAATAATTTTAAAGAATATTGTCTTATCCTTAAACATTCATTAAAACATAATAATCACTCAGATATTGATGGATTAGATTTATTTACAAAACTAAAAATTGTAAGAGAAATTATACAAGTAAAAAATGATACACCGATTGACATACTTAATTATATTAAAAAATTGATTCTTTTTCAAATGGTTTTATTGCTTATAGAATAATGTTAACAATTCCAGTAAGTGTTGCTTTGGTAGAAAGAAGTTTTTCAAAACTAAAATTAATTAAATCTTATTTAAGATCAACAATGTCTCAAGAAATATTGAATGGATTAGCTTTAATATCGATTGAAAAAAATGTTAAAGGAAAATCCATTATAATAAATTAATAAATAACTTTGCATCCTTAAAAGCTTGAAAAATAAATTTTCAATAAAAGTATTAATTTTTGTTCAAAAAAATTGTTAGACTAAAAATGCCTCATTTTAAAATTTGCTTTAGGTCTCTAAATATGTTGGACAGGCTACTGGGTTGTTTCCTAGTTCAGCTGGCTCTACTGCTGTTATCTTGCAGGGTTCGCCTGTGGCATCCCTGGTAACCCAGGCCACTGTCGCTGTTGTTGTCGATTCTGCTCCTGCTGTTCCAACTCCTCCTCATGTTCCTATACGGGAGGCGTCTAATACTCTTGCCATGTGGGTTTTTCAGTTCCCACTACTGCACCCTTGCTGAGTGTTGATATCACTACCAGTGGTGCTCAAGAGATGCCACCCCCTTCCTCTTCTGCTCCGTTGAATCCTGCCTTTGCTGCTCTAGTGTTGACTCTACCATCTTCTTATTCTTCCTCTTGTCCCAACGTCTCCCTTGAGCACGTCCATGCCTCGTGAGTATTGAATCGATGTGGAGCATGGGGTATAAGCCAGAGCAGAGAACTTTGACTAGCTTGTGTTAGACACAAGGGGAGCTTGAAGAGGATCAAGATGAGGAGGCTCTTTATCTTAGATAAGTTTTAGCTTTTTACATGTCATTCAATTAAAGGCATATGTAATTTGTTAGTTGGTCAAGAATTTCATCCTATGATCCTTTGCATTGCATAAACATGATTCATGGGGATGCATTCATGTTTTATCAAATCACATGTCTTATAAAAAATCGTAAGATTTCATGTTTGCATAAAGAAGCCAAGTACTCATGATTAAGTTTTGGAAAAACTACTTTTTACACTGACTTAATCGATTACCATAATTTGGCAATCTATTACTTGAGTCATGAAGAACTAATTAATCGATTACTGTTGGATACAGGGGGAGCTGGAAAGAAGATCAAATCAAGGATGAAGCCCTTTGCTTAAAGGATTTTAGCTTTTTATATGTCATTAAATTGAAGGCATTTGTAATTTGTTAAGTTTTTCAAGAGGCTTATCTTGTGATCGTTGCATTTGCATAAACATAATCATAAACATCCATACATGATTTAAGAAAAGCATAGAAGGTTACATGTTTGCATTTAGAAAGAAATTCTCATGGTTTAAGTTTTGGAAAATGCATTTGTGCACTGCTTTAATCGATTACCAGCTTGTGAAATCTATTACAAAGCCATGAAGAACACTTTAATCGATTACAAGCAAATCGTAATCGGTTACAAAGCACAAAAACACAAAACATGCCTGACTACCTTAATCCATTACCACTCAATCGTAATCAATTACACAGGCTTATTTCAATTCTAAGACTGTGATGGAGGTCCATTGCAAGCTAAAGGTCTAGAAGGAGAGCTTGAAGCACTTCCTTTGGTGAGCTTTAAAGGACCCATGACAAGAGCTAGAACTCAAGCCCTTCAAGCCCACATCAACGCCAACTTGGACAAGCAAGAGGAAGCACACCAACTTAAGGATAACAAGGGCTGGATTTTGATGTCTCAAGTTCAATTTAATTAAATAAATTCCAGCACTTGTTAGAAGCAAAAGTAGTAGAAATAAAAAGGCTTTTTAGTGCAATTGTGTAATTTGTGTAGCAACTTAGTAAATTAGTTGGCTGCATTTAGAAGCTAAAAATACTGCACCTTTCTCTAAAATGGGACAGCCAAGGGAGTTTGGGACAGCCAAGGGTCACTTAGTAGAAGCTTGCACCACAAGCTTCATTAAGCTTGCTTTAGGCTCCTTTAGTGTGCACTACAAGCTTCATTTGAATTGTTATTTCATGTGCATTAGCTTGTAATTTTGTGGCCTTTATAAGGTGTCCAAAACTGAATGTAAAGTAACTTTGGTTTATTAATACAATTCTGAAAATTGTTGAGAGTTTCTCTCAAGTTCTTGTGCAAGAACCTCTTGTTTCTTATCTGGGCTTCAAGCTATTCTGTTGATTCTTCCTAGACTTATTGGAGAGCTTCTCCATGGTGTCTTCCACCTTCATCCCTAACCTCTCTTCCATCTTCCATTGTTGCCATTAAAGAAAGCTTCCAGCCATACATTTTCATGAAAACATGGACAGCTTGTGTGTTCTTGAAAGTTGCTTGAAGATTGAGTTTCATTGCAAGGTAGATTTGGGAAAATTCTTGTCTAATGGGTTTAGACATACATTAGACAGACTACCTTAATCGATTACAGGTTGTTTTAATCGATTACATTGTTCATAAATCTTTTCCAGATTATGCTAAGAACACTTTAATCGATTACTTTGTATGTTTATCGATTAATTTGGTTAAAATAATTGATTACACAACATTTTAATCGATTACATGCAGTTAAACCTGTTTTCTATAAAATGTTGTTGGGTCTGAACATTTGTATAAATCAAGAGAAATTGATTTTACGAATTACTCCCAAAGCTTTCAAATTCTGAGAAAAAGATTTTTCGAGTCTCATACATCTTGTTTCAAAACCCAAGAACTCATGCTTCATTGATCATAGTGTTTGGAACAAGATTCTTCAAGAGTTTTTCAAGAGAGCTGCTTTTCAACATTAGTATTCATTCAATCTGAATTTGCTTGGTAAAATTCATTCATTCAACCTCTGACGATCATAAGGTTGTATCTCTCTTGAACTCTTACTGTTAATTGACTTGTTTCTTTTAATTATTGTAAGTACTAAGATCAAAGAGTTTCTTTAGAGCTTTTTCTGGAGTAGTGTTCTCTAGAGGAACGAACAGGATAATGTTCTCTGGTTCTTTGTGATTAGAAGTCTAATAGGTTTTTAGATTTCAATTTCTTTATCTAGGTTTGATAAAGGTAATCACTTGTAAAGCTTGTAAAGAACAAATTTTGATATAGTGGAACTCTAATCAAGTTTTGTTAGAAGACGCTGGATGTAGCTTCTTTTTTTTTAGGGGTGAACCATTATAAATTTAGTGTTCTCTTTATTCTAATTCTTGCTATCTTAAACTTGCTTATCTTGAGGTTAATCTCTTTCAATATCAACTGAAATATTTTCTGCAATTGCTTGAAGTGTAGGGTGAATCTTGATTGATTGAAAGTTTCTATTTTAACAAGGGAAAACTTGTGATACGATCTCTACTCCACTACTAGTTTTTAAAAATCCCTATTTTAACCAATTCACCCCCCCTCTTGGTTAATTGTGTGTGTTCATCATTGTTTTCAATTACAAGGTAACAATAATTGATTACATAGTACAAAACACATAATAGGTTATTCCTGTGTTAATCGATTACCATCTAATCGTAATCGATTACTTGGCGTGTTTTGAAAATCAGGACTATCTGTGTTAATCGATTACATGGTGATTTAATCGATTACTTTGCTCATATATCTTTTTCAGAAAGCTGAAGAACATTTTAATCGATTGAATTTGTTTTTAATCGATTACATTAGTGGTTTTAATCAATTACATTGGCGATTTAATCGATTACATTTAGTTACAACAGTCTGTTATAAATAGTTGTTGGGTCTTTTGATTTTTGCAGATCATTACAATTTGAGATTTTCATAGTTTTTCAAAAGGATTTTGTATTGAGAGAAGATACTCTGAGTAACAAATTTCTTGTCCACAAATTCCAATATTCATGTTTTATTGAAAGGTTTTCTCTTGCACAAGATTTTAAGAAGCTCTTGGAGAGTTTGGTCTGAAACTTATTTGCTTTCAACCTTGATCAAGATTGATAATCATATGCATTCATATACTGTGGATTATCAGGTTGTTTCTCTCCATTAGTTTCTGTGTGTAATTTGTTTTTACATTTCAGTTTGTAAGTTGCTATTACAAAAGGGTTCTTTAGGCTTGTCTAGAGTAGGATTCTCTAGAGGTTCTCTATGTCTTGATCATTAGAAGTCTAATAGGATTTTAGATTATAGTTCTTTATTTAGGGTTGATAAAGGGTGATCTTTTGTAAGCTTGTAAAGAACAGGTTTTGTTAATAGTGGAACTTTAACCAATGTTTGGTTAGAAGAAACTGGATGTAGCTTCTCTTATTGAGGGGTGAACCAGTATAGCTCTTTATGTTGATTACTTTCTCTCAATCTCATCTTTCTGTCATTGATTTATAGTCTTTTGGATAACATTTGTATATCAACAGATAAACTTTTTCTGCTATTGCTTTCTATGAAGGGTGAGTCTTATGAAAATTTGTTATTCAAAAGGGTGTCCTTGTGATACGATCCTGATTTCGCTGCTTGTTTTAAAGAAATTTTAAAGACCATGTTTTAACCAACTCACGCCCCTCTTTGTTATTACGTGTTCATATTATTTTCAATTGGCATCAAGAGATGGTTCTTGAGTGATATTCAAGATCACTATCTATTTTAAAGAATATGAATACCACACAGATTACCTTCAAAGAGGATGTCTCCCTCATTCGTCCTCCGATGTTTGAAGGAGAACATTTCAGTTTCTGGAAAAACATATTTTCATTCAATCAAATTTCCAGTGCATGAAATGCAATAGAAAAAGGTCCTTTAGTTCCTATGAGAACTGTTGGTAACAATATGATTCCCCAAGAATAGGATGAGATGACAGATGCAGAAAAGAGAGTTATTCAGTATGATTTTAAAGCCAAGACATTATTACTTTTGCATTTTCTTCTGATGAATTATTTAGAACTGTTAAGTGTAAAAGCGCAAAGGAGATGTGAGAGATGTTGGAAGTCACTCATGAAGGGAAAATTGAAGTCTGAAGATCAAGGAAGCATGCCTTGATTCATGAGTATCAAATGTTCAAGATGAACACCACAGAAAACATACCTCAGCACCAAACAAGATTCACTCACATTGTAAATCATCTTCTTGGTCTTGAGAAGATATTTGATGCTGAAGAGTTAAACATCAAAATCTTAAGTGTTTAACAAGATCATGGCAACCAAAGGTGACAACAATCGAGGAATCAAAATATCTTTCCAAGATGTCCATGGTTACACTATTTGGTAAGTTTCTTGAGTATGAATTAGAATTGTCTCAATTAACACATGATGAAGATGCAGATAAAAAGCCAAAGAACATAGCTTTGAAAGCTGTAACTTCTAATGTGGAAAACAAAGAAGACTCAAGTGAAGATGAAAGTGATGAACACTTAAACCTAATAGTCAAAAGATTCAGCAAGTTCTTGAAGAACAAAAAGAACAAGAAGTTCACAAAGTTCAACAATAGATATGACAGTAACAACACCACCAACTTCTCCTGCTTTGAATGTGGTAAGCCAGGCCATTTTAAATTTGAATGTCCTATATTTTTGAAGATGTAGTTAGGTTAAAAGAAATCAAAGAAATCCTACAATTAATGGGAAGACAATGCCTCAATAACATCTTATTCATCAAGTGAGGCTGAAAAGGCCAATGTATGCTTCACTTCCATAATTAGTGAAGATAAAGAACTCTCAAGTACTGAATCAGAAGTAAACTCTAGACTTGATCAACTTTTTTATGTTTTCCATGATATGCATGAAGAGGCTCAAAAACTTGCAACCTCCAACAATAGGCTAAAAGGTAATTTTATATGGCATGTTAGAAAACTTGTTGAACAACAAGCTGAACTTTGTAAGTTGAAAAAAGAGAATGAGAAACTTATTTCAAGCTACAAAGCCAATGGGTGTGTATGTGCTTTAGAAAAAGAATTGGATGATTTCAAAAGGAGTCAATCTAAAAAAATATATGCAATTGCTTTTAGAAAATACTTACTTAGTTGATCTGTTGAAAAAGCTTTATAAAGGAAAATGCACTTTAGATCAAATGCTAAGTGTATAAAAATATGCTGGAGATACTTCTGGTTTGGGTTACAAACATGAAGCAAAACCTTTTGGAACAACCGAGTTTGTACCACCAAAACAGAAAAATCAAATAGAATTTTAAAAAAACAAAGCATAATCAAATGACTCAATTTGAAAGAGCATCAAAATCTTTAATTTGCAATTACTGCATGAAAAAGGTCACACATTTCCTAGGTACTATGCTAAAAGGTTCCATGTGCCTAATGGAGATTGCATTTGGGTTTCAAAGAAAAAGAAGAAAATAACTAACCCCTATAGACCCAACATTAAGTGGGTACCTTTCTTTGTTGATTTTTGTAGGTGTGTCTTAGAGCAAAATCATCTTTATGGTACTTAGACAGAAGATATTGTAGATGCATGACAGGTGACTTGTCCATGTTTACAAATTTGACTCTAAAAGATGAAGGATTTGTCACTTATAAAGATAAAAATAAAGAAAATGAGAAGGAAAAAGATGAATCAAATGCAAAGATTGATCAGTCAATCACCTACTCAAAAGCAAATGGAATGAACATAAGCACATAGAGATCAGGCATTATTTCCTCAAAGATCACATCAAAAAAGGTAATTGTTCAATTGATTTTACTGATCATTCATTGGCTGGTACATCTAACAAACCCTATCTTGAAATTGATTCTATGATCTTAGGAACATTTTAGGTATTCTTGATGAATCTCATATATACTAGCATGCTTACAATGTGCCTGACTACATAATATACCATTTAAATTGGTCATTCATCACATATGCTTAAAATTCGAAATCCTGATGAAAAACATTGTTCAATCTGCATAATTGTCTGCTTTAATTGATTACTATGAGTCTTAATTGACTATTTGAGTTTTAGAGACAATCTTAGAAACAAAACTTCACTGGAGTAATTGATTACAGTGCGAATTAATCGATTACTTGGTACTTTCAGTGCTTTTCAAAATGAAAACCTTCCTGGAGTAATCGATTACTGTGATGAATTAATAGATTACTTATGGTTTAAATGCAATCCAGATCAAAATCTCTCTGGAGTAATCTATTACAATGTCGTATTAATCGATTACTTAAGGTTGATGACTATTTCAAAGTCTTTACTTGCATGTCTCTGGTTCTGCACCTATCATTAATGGATAAAATTCCCTTTATGGTGTTTACATCTTCATTTGCTTATATCATATATCACTTGATTATTTTTTTGACTTTGATAAGCCAAAAAAGGGGAGAAAAATAAGAACATATTAACATATTGAGGGGAGAAAAATGAAATATAGAAAAAATATATGATGTGCAAGTGCAATTAAATCATTATCTGATTTAGTCTGAATTATTTATTGCTCTTATTTGAATTTAATATCAAATTACCTAAGATAGGGGGAGCAGTTAATGAATATACATTGTTTATGCAAAGTATACTTGACACTTTTTCTTGGCAAAAGCTGAATTGATTTCAGATATCAAGTATAAAGCTTCTAGCATTCATCCCTTTAAAGCACATGAAGCCTAAATATGTTCAATTGAATTTTGGCATGATCAAAGCTAAAAAGGAGGAGATTGTTAGACACAGGGGGAGATTGAAGAGGATCAAGATGAGGAGGCTCTTTATCTTAGATAAGTTTTAGCTTTTTACATGTCATTCAATTGAAGGCATACGTAATTTGTTAGTTAGTCAAGAGTTTCATCCTATGATCATTTGCATTGCATAAACATCATTCATTGGCATGTATTCATGTTTTATCAAATCACATGTCTTGTGAAAAAGCTTAAGATTTCATGTTTGCATAAATAAGCCAAGTACTCATGATTAAGTTTTGGAAAAACTACTTTTTACACTGACTTAATCGATTACCAGAATTTGGTAATCTATTGCTTAAGTCATAAAGAACTAATTAATTGATTACAAGGTAACAGTAATCGATTATATAGTACAAAACACAGAATAGGTTAATCCTATGTTAATCGATTACCATCTAATCGTAATCGATTACTTGGCACGTTTTGGAAATCAAGACAATCTGTGTTAATCGATTATATGGCGATTTAATAGATTACATTCAGTTACAACAGTCTGTTATAAATAGTTGTTGGGTATTTTGATTTTTGTAAATCATTACAATTTGAGATTTTCATAGTTTTTCAAAATGCTTTATATTGAGAGAAGACACTCTAAGTAACAAAGCTATTATCCACAAATTCCAATATTCATGTTTTATTGAAAGGTTTTCTCTTGGACAAGATTGTAAGAAGCTCTTGGAGAGTTTGGTCTGAAACTTGTTTACTTTCAACCTTGATCAAGATTGGTAATCATATGCATTCATATACTGTGGATTATCAGGTTGCTTCTCTCCATTAGTTTTTGTGTGTAATTTGTTTTTACATTTCAGCTTGTAAGTTGCTATTACAAAAGGGTTCTTTAGGCTTGTCTAAAGTAGGGTTCTCTAGAGGGAAGAGTATATAAGGGTTCTCTATGTCCTGATCATTAGAAGTCTAATAGGGTTTTAGATTTCAGTTCTTTATCTAGGGTTGATAAAGGGTGATCTTTTGTAAGCTTGTAAAGAACAGGTTTTGTTAATAGTGGAACTCTAACCAATGTTTGGTTAAAAGAAATTGGATATAGCTTCTCTTATTGAGGGGTGAACCAGTATAGCTCTTTGTGTTGATTACTTTCTCTCAATCTCATATTTCTGTCATTGATTGTTAGTCTTTTGGATAAGCATTTGTATATCAACAGATAAACTTTTTCTGCTATTGATTTTTATGAAGGGTGAGTCTTGATTGACTGAAAATTTGTTATTCAAATGGGTGTCCTTATGGGACGATCCTAAATTCGCTGCTTGTTTTAAAGAAATTTTAAAGGCCCTGTTTTATGCGATTCACGCCCCTCTTGGTTATTGTGTGTTCATATTGTTTTCAGCTTGGTAACTCCCTTTGACAATAATTTGATCTGGTTGGCTGGGGTTCAAAATACAACTGACGGTGCCAAGGTCTTTCTTAAAAGGAGCTTAAAAATTTTGGAGGAAAACGATCAGCGCCACCAGGAAGCTCTAGATAAGTCTCTGGAGGCGGAGGTTTCCAAGTGGTGAGCAACTGCTAGGAAGTTCTGGAGAGCAGAGTGGCCCAAGGTGACTAGTGCTATTGTCGCCTTTGTTGAGGCGGTAAGGTCCAACCACCAGCTGTCTGCCAATGTAGGTGGTTTCTTGGTCAAGCTCTTGTGCACCCATTTGGATAGGGACAAGTTGGCCGAGCTGCAAGGCTCTACTGAAGGAGAAGAAGGACTTGATCGCCAAGGCTGAGAGTGCCACTACTGAAACGGATCATCTGTCCAAGGTTCCTTGAAGCTCACTTGAAGGTTGCAAAGTCCTGGCTGAAGGAGTCCAAGCTTAAAGTGGTGGAAGGGAATGAGGCTCGTCGGGAGTTTCAAGAGGAGTTACTCCTCTACAAGAAGGAGGCTGTGGAGCAGTATGAGAAGGGCTTCCATAAGGCTGTCATGCAAGACGGGTTCTTCACCAAGGACCTTGACTTGGGTCTTTTTGACCCATTCAAGGATGTGAAGGACAGTGTTCTACTTGACGAAGAAGAGATAGCTATTGTTGCTGCAGAGGAGGGTGCCAACGAAGAACAGGACAAGGGGGCCGATGTCTAGGCTGCCCTTTTTGTATTTTTTGTTTTATTGATTTTGGGTCATAAAGGGTTTTGTAAATTTTACGATCACTCTTCTATTCAATACAATTGTTTCTCTTTGTTTTTTTGTTTGTTCTTTGTCTTGTATAATGTCGTCATATATTTATGTGATGTTTCATAATAGTAAGGGTTGGCAGCTTTGGATGATTTCCTTACAGTGTAGGAAGTGAGACTATGACGGAAATAGAGCTTTTGATGAGACAAAATCATCTCAGGTTTGATTTCAACCTGATTAAAGGTCTTATCATTTATATGATGGCACTTGTTGCTTTGCGGAGCTTCTCCCCTGATGTTTATGAGGAGATAGTTGGAATTCCACTTGGTTGAAGGTCTTGCTGGCTAGTCTGGTGTTGTTCTGTCTTGCCTCTTGTTCGAGGATGAGTGATTGAACCTTTGACCATACTTGTTATGGTTCCAAAAGAGTGGCACTAAGAGTGTCTTGGGTTTTGTGCACCAAGGGTGACCTTGGGTTTCTTATATTCCTACAAAGACAAATTTTAGGAGTGGACTTTGCATATCTTAGGTTTTCATGTAGACAAAACTTGACGATGAGAAGGCTCACCAAGGGTAGACCTTGGGTTTGTCGAGCCTTGGACCAGGGATATGCTCTTCTAGGGTTTGGCGAGGTTCACCAAGGGCGGACCTTGTAACGACCCACCTTGTCGCGACGATATCAATAACTCTAATCTTGTAATTTCAAATTTTAATGAAGACTCCATTAATTTGATTATGACAATGAGAGTAACGTTTTCTCGGTAATACCTTTATCAAACAACGCACAAATACACAAATGAATATATATGTATGTATATTTTGAACCATTACATATCATTCACATGTCAGAACTTAATTTAGTTTTTACAAATATTTACGCCTACAATTTACATGCCTAATCAAAAAGGAGTCAAGGAACCAACTAAAACAAAACACAGAGTTGATAACAAAACACAACTCTTTTCCGAAAAAAATGAATTATAACATTATCACGTCAGCTTGGCGGCTTCAACAAAAAAGATCTCCCTCCAAGGTCACCTACTGCTGCTCATTTGCTCCCACGAACGAAGGTTCGTGATCATCACAGATACCAACCACATAGTACAAAAATTGCAAGGGTGAGTTGATTATCCAAAATCAACAAGTACCAGATAATAATGATTAGAAAGAAAACAACAATAAAAACCACAATTATTCTCAACAATCAATCAATTTAATACACACTCAACTAATTAGTCTCAACTTTTTCCACAATTCAAAACAATTATGCTGAGAAGGATGCATGCACCTGACTCAACTCAATTTAATGTGGTACCATTCTCATGGAAATAGCCTCTCTCAGGAAAATGATGTAGTAGCTCGTCGAGGTCACCCTATCGTGCACAGGTCGCTCCTCCCCATGGTGATCAGCCTTGAGTCTCAAGGAAGTTCCAAACCAAGTGATATGTGCCCAAGTACCCCCGGTACTTACTGCCACCATTCTATTTTCATCCATGCAATTATGAAGTATGAAACATGAGCACCATCAATGCACTGACCGTGGATATGACCAACCCTTCCTCGCAAGGATATTCAGTCATGCACCCCTATGTGTATCCACAACATACAATGACATTGTCAACATCAACATTATCTCTCATTAATGTCATTATCAACATCAACATCATTTCATCTCAATGTCATCAAAAACATCAACATCATTTCATCTCAATGTCATCAAAAACATCAACATCATTTCATTTCAATATCATCATCATAAACATCAATATCATCTCATTTCAATATTATCAACTATATTATCTCATTTCAACATCATCAACCACAACAACATTATTTCATTTTCAACATCATCATCATCAATAGCAACTCAATCTCAATATCATCAACACCATCACAAGTAATCGTATTTCACATCTATACATAATATATATGCCTGAGATTCACATTGCCTAGGTCTTCAAACAACACAAATTTCATATATTCACAATTCATCATACCACAAGACTGATATTTTAGGAAAATTCTAAATTAAAGAGGAGAACTAAAATATAGAAAACAAACTCTTATTCCCATTTAAAATTTAATAAAAAATTAAACAGGAAAACATATTATAAAATTTTGGGCAGAGTCTCCTCTGTAATTAAGACTTTTCCCAAAAAATCTAATCATTACAACCGCAACATCAGCACAGTTTTATCCATTAATAACAAATTCATCACATCTCATTAGTTAAAAACATAATTTTTTCTTGAAAATGGGCACACAACAGGAACAAACATACATCAATAATAAATACATCACATCCCATTAGTTTAAAACATAGTTTCAACACACAATAGGGACAGACATATATCTCCATAATTGGGTTCCCTGACCCCCAACTATGGTATCAAAAACTGTAACCAAAACATAAACCCCTTACCTATCTATAATTTCTCCCGTTAACTCTTCATGGTGTTGTTTTGAGATCCCTCAAGTTCATGTGCTCTGTCCAAACGCAGAGCTCTATATACTAAATCGAAGACAATTTAGTATAAATTTCAAAGACAATGTCAATATTAACATTTGGGGTCAAATACCCACTCAAATTTAAAAGGGGTTAAAATGGTGTTTTGGGAGTCCACATCAAAGAGACATCATTTTGAAATTTTGATCACACCAACATGACCGGTGCTCAACGAAGGTCACAAAAATGACATCAATTTTGTAAAAAGGAACTTTTACAACGTCTCATTTTCAAAGGGTTTTCAAAGGAAGTGTAAAAACACCCAATAACGGTACCCAAATCATAAGAGATATCAAGAGAGGCTTCAAACTAGCTAGGAGAAGACAAGAAAACTATTGTTACCTCAAGGAAACCAAGAAAGGAGGATTGGAGGCAACGTTCTCTACCAAATCCTCGAGTTGAGTTTTGAAGATTCCGCTCCAATCAAAGTGTTCCTCTTCGTGCGGTGGTCCAACGGCAAGCGGGGGTGGCTCGTGGTGGTCGTGGGTGGTGGAGGAGGAGGATGGGAGGTTGGGTGAAGATGTGGTAAGGCAAAATCTGAATGTTTGAGCTTTTCACACTGCTGCACAATTTATAACTGACTTAATTTGCCCAGGCGAATTTTGGCTCGCCTGGGCAAGTTGACCCAAATTTAAAATTTCACTACTTTGGTGAAAAAATAATATCTTGCGTTTCTGTTGTTATTTCGCTAATCCCAACGGTCAAAAGTTACATCGGTGGGTTATGAGCCTACCTAAACAATTTGAAGGCAATCCAACAGTTAACCAATCCTGAATTGTGATTTTATTAAAATAGGTTTTGGGTCAAACTTGGAATCACTCTTTTTCAATGCAGCTCAAACAACTTTACATAACTTAATATCCACACCAAAAAATTGCACAAGGATAATTTACACAACAATTCAACTAATTTAACTAATCAAATAATCAAATAACATAAGAAATACATCAAATAACTATTTGCAGTTATCGAAATTTCAGGGCATTACAGACCTTGGGTTTGCCGAACCTTTGAAGAGTGAGACTCACCAAGGGCGAACCTTGGGTTTTGCAAACATTTGGAGATTCGACCAGGAGCTGGTCCTAGGTTTTGGCGAGGTTCACCAAGGGTAGACCTAGGGTTTTGTGAACCTTTGGAGAATTGACCAGCGACGTGTGTCTGTCTTAGGTTTTAGCGAGGTTCACGAAGGATGGACCTTGGATTTTGAGAACCTTTGGAGACTGAGACTTACCAAGGGTAGTCCTTGGGTTTAGCGAGCCTTTGGAGATATGACCAATGACGTGTTTCCAAGGGCAGACCTTGGGTTTAGAAAGCCTTTGGAGATACGACCAGCGACGTGTGTCTGTCGGCGATTTTGCTAAGACTCACCAAAGATGGGCCTTGGGTTTTATGAGTCTTTGGAGAATCGACCAAGAGCTGGTCCAGGGTTTTGGTGAGGTTCACCAAGGGTGGACCTTGTATTTTGCGAACCTTTGAAGAGGCAAGACTCATAAAGGATGGACCATGTGTTTGGTGAGCCTTGAACCTTGGAACTGCTCATCTTGGGTTTTGTTGTGTTCCTGTAGTCTTGTATCCCTACAAAGGTAAAGTTTAGGAGTAATAGGCGAGCCTATCAGGGGTAGTCTTCACATACCATAGATTTTGTGAAGGTGAGACTCGACAATAGAGGGACTCACCAAGGGTGGACCTTGAGTTTAATAAGCCTTTTAAAGATGCTACAAGGAACGCGTTCGTCCTCGATTTTGTGTAGGTTCACCAAGTATAAACCTTGGGTTTCGTGAACGTTTGGAAAGTTGACATAAGTAAATAAAATTCAAAGGGATATGTTTTATTCAATGTAGTAATTAAGTACAAATACCCTTATATTCCTTGAATATGCCTTATTAAAATCTCTCAAGCCAAAACCCTTATTTTTTTTCTTGGGATAAAAGACTCGGGTAAGGAAAATAGTACATCATCCGGTCTTGCAGCAAGTCAACTGAAGTAGAACCTTAGATGGGTAGCGTTCCATATTCTTAGAATTGTTTTACCATTCAGTCCTTGTAGCCTGTAAGCCCCTTTGTCAAGGCTTGTGATGACCTTAAATGGGCCTTCTCAGTTGGGTCCAAGTTTTCCTGCTTGGGGAACTTTTTGGGCTTCACTTCAGACTTCTATTACGAGGTTGGAATGTTCGAGGTTGAACCTTGGTGTTATATCTTCTTGCACAGAGCTTAGTGTCCTCTTCTTTTATTCTGGTAATTTCCTGGACTTCGTTTTTTGTCTCTAGTTTAACCCTCATATTTTCTTCATTGTACTACTCTTCGAACAATAATCATCCTTGTCGATGACTACCTGACTTCAATGGGGATCATGACATTGTTAGACTATTGGCAAGTGTACCAATGTCGTCGCAGATTACAGAATTTATAAAGAGATCCTCTCCACAGGGACTTGAGCTACTCAGTTATTCCAGATAAAAAGTAACAGTTCAATAGTTATGTACAACAAATATGATCAAAATTTCATGGTTTTACGAAAATAACGAATTTAGTGCATCAGAAATATGGAAGATTACGGAAACTAATAAAATGAATTTAATTAATTTAAGAGAACGTAGGATTGGGTTTCATCGTTCATACCCTCAGTATCCAATTAACATAAACACATATGAATCATTCTCTAACATTACTGATGCATACATTCATTCACCTCGAATCGATCCCTCACATTTGAGAATCCTAAGGATATCTACTGAATATCAATCCCTTGTATATGAAGTAAATAACTCAGCATTATAATCATAATCTCGTGCTATTTGCAATCAAAACGTTATGTTTTATTCCTAGCAACGTAACGTAAAGAGTAAAATCATTCAGTTCAAATCCTAAGGGCACTTTCCAGTCAAACTTAGAATCCAATTTCATGAAACTAGTGATCAAGTCGAATCAAGCATTAATAACATAATAAAATCACCAAAATAAGTAGAAAAGATTCATACTTATATCAAATATTAAAAGAGATACAAAAGGGTACAAAGATTACATCCAATCCTTTGGAGAAACTAGCCGATCATTGTGTAGAGCAAGAGATCAACAGAAGACATGACGAAGGTGGCGATCCCCGACTCATTTCTGCAGAATTTCCACACCTTTTCTCTCTTCTCTCACCTCTCTCTATGTTTCCATGGTTGTTCCTCACGTTTTTGGTGTCTCCTCTCCTTCCTTGCATGGCCTTTTATAGGAAAAGGTGGAGCAGGTCAGCAAAACTCGCCTAGGCGAGTTGTGACTTAGCTTTGAAGAAAGGTTAACTCGCCCAGGTGAGCTAATTGCTAGCCTTGGAGAATTTGGCTTCAAGAAAATTCTTCTTTTGACCTTTTTGCCCTTTTCTCTTGTCTTGGTTGTTTCAGATGCCCCAGATACACTTGATACCTATCAAAACATCAAAATTGAGTGGATGAATCTTCCAAAATGTGAACAACAACACTTATATATACACAAAATATAAAACAATAAGGATGAGGACAAGTTTATAAGATAATTTACTGAAATCAAAATATAAGTGTCAGCATTATAATCTTGAAAATAACTAAAATATGGCACTTATCAACTGTTGGATATAGGAGGAGCTTAAGAAGAAGATCAAAGATAAAGCCTATGTCACTTGAAGGTTTTAGTTTTTTACATGTCATTCAATTGAAGACATTTGTAATTTGTAGAATGGTTTAAGAAGGCTTATCTTGTGATCCTTGCATTGCATAAAGCATAAACATATTCATGCATAAAATGTTTTAAGAAAAGAACTTAAGAGTTTATTTGTGCATATTCCATAGCTTTGTCTGCTTTAATCGATTACACAAGGATATAATTGATTACCAGCTTTTGTTTGATTCTGGAAAAGCCATGACGAACACTTTAATCGATTACATAGTTGTATTTCTAAAACATGCAAGACTGCCTTAATCGATTACCACAATCTTAATCGATTACATAGGCTTATTCTGGAAATTGTACATGGCTGTCTTAATCGATTACCACAACATATAACCGATTATATAGGCTTATTCTAGAAATTGTACATGACTGCCTTAATCGATTACCACAATTTGTAATCGATTACCAAGGCCTATTGCATATATGAGACTGACTGGTTTAATCGATTACTTCATGGAATAATCGATTACTTGGTTAAATAATCAATTACATATGTTAAAATAATCGATTACACTTGCGTATTAATCGATTACTGTCTGTTAAAACTATTTTCTATATAAAGCTTCCTAGGTCTGCAATTTATATAATGATTACATTTCATCATATACTTCAGATTACGAAATCCCAACACAAGAAAAAGTTCTCATTGTCCAAGAAACAGTTTTCTAAGTATTAGATTTCTTGCTTGAGATTAAAAGATCATTTTGCTTCATACTTGAAGATGAGTCAAGAAAAGTTTTTTTCAAGAAAGTTGATTCTGAGCTTTGATATTCATACAAACTGGTGATGATTGGTAAAATCATTTGTGAAAATGATAGGAACACTTCAAAACAACCAAGAGGGGGGTGAATTGGTTGAACCTTGGTAAATTAAAT
>PYAF01003755.1:0-20648 GCA_007407185.1 Glycine tomentella
GAGTCGTAATCATAGTGGACTGCGCCTGACCACAATTCATTCTCCATTGGTAATTCCTATAATCAATTTACTGCTTGTGTTTCTTACTTTCTTGTTTTAGTTACATAATCCAACAAACCAACAACAAATCTGTTTTCGTATTTTCTATTTCAATTTCAATCATATTAGTTAGTTTACTGTGAAATTACTCTCAATCCCTGTGGAGAACGATACTTTACTTACCTACTTTATTACTTGAGAACGATCGGTACACTTGTCGTATTCGTTTCCATCAGTAAGAAAACAAAAGACCACAGCAGTAAGTTTTCTACCCTAAGGTTTTCAAAGTATCTTATCAGAATTGAAGGTGAAGACATTAAGCATTGGGCATTGGGTTTCGCCTGTTTATGGTTGTACCATTATTCATTACCCAACAATTAAGGTTCCGAAATTTACCTTGTCACCAGCCATTATAGAAATTGGAAGCTTTTGGTTGCAGGGTGCAAATGCAGCAGAAACTTGGAGTGTAGAGGGAATGAAATCAAAAGAGAGTGCTGGTTTGAGAAAAAATGAGAAAGAGAAAGAGTGATTGGTGCTTTTAAAAGGTGATAGTGGTGAGGAAGGGTGGTTATGGCAGCGCTGGGGTGAGGGTGAAAATGGGGGAGGAATTTTTGGGAGAAGAGGAAAGTGAGGCGCAAAGAGGACTTTTAAAATAAAAACAGTTTCCGCGATGTCGCGCGGAGGCTGGCGCAAATCGCGCCATTAAAAACTGGAAAGGCTTTTGGTTCGTCTTCTCCACGCGATTCGCGCGGGATCTCACGCGATCCGTGTGATTTGGCATTGAAAGGTCCCTCAGCCTCGAATGACTGGCGTGGATGGCGCCATGATCCACGCTAGTAGCGTGGGTTCTACAAAATTTAGACTTCTGGCTCGAATTGATGGCGCTATTCGCGCCAGTTTCACGCGGATAGTGCGGGGTCTTCAATTTTAAGCTTTTTGATTTGAAATTGTGGCGCCGATCGTGCCATTTTCACGCGGTTAGCGTGAAATTATGCAGAAGATAACTCTGTCCTCGAACATCTCACGTGGTTGGCGTGGATTGTCACGCGATTAGCGTGAACCAGCCGCGTTTACGGTGCTATTAGCGCCACCTATGGTGCGATTCGCGCCACACCTTTTTGTAGTCCTCCTTCTTCTTTTTTTAATTTTCTTTTGAATTGCTACCCATAACTAAAGTTAATAGGCTTAATAAAATGACTATAATTGAATAAACTAACCTAATGCTAAGGCTATCAAAATCTAGAAAGGATTTAAACTATCTAATAATGCATGAGATTAATAGTAGCATTAAATATGCAGTGGAATATCTATTGCTATCATAATGAAATGACTGCCATTATTTAGTTAACAAAATTATATAGGCTTAAAATTTCTACCTCTAATAATGCATGAATGATGACTTATGCAATCTAAGCAAAGGAATTAGAACTCCTAACTACTAATGTATAGACCTAATTATTTATTATGCAGAATATCAGACCTAAATGTATCAAATTTAAAACAGAACTTAAAAATATCTATGTACATCAAAAGTTTGCTCGTTTAACTTCTTAAGCTAGATGCTTACTACCTTTCAATCCTCAGTGGCCTTAAGTGGAACAGAACTTGAATTTCTGTTCACTTCTCCCCCAAAATAATGTTTCAGTCGATAACCATTTACCTTGAAAGCTCGGTCACTATCCAAGGGTTGGATTGCCACTGTGCCATAAGGATACACCTCTCGTACAAGGAACGGTCCAGACCAACGTGATTTCAACTTACCTGGAAAGAGTCTCAGGCGAGAATTATATAATAGCACTTGTTGGCCAGGAAAAAACTCCTTTGGACAAATTTGGTTGTCATGCCACTTCTTTGTCTTCTCTTTGTAGATTCTGGCATTCTCGTATGCAGCTAACCTGAACTCATCTAATTCATTCAACTGAAGCAACCTCTTTTCATTAGCTTTTGTTAGTTCAAAATTTAAAAACTTGGTTGCCAGATGGCTTTATGTTCAAGTTCAATAAGGAGATGGCAAGCCTTACCATAGACAAGCTGAAAGGGAGACATACCTATTGGAGTTTTAAATGCAGTTTTGTATGCCCATAAAGCATCATCCAGCTTCTTAGACCAATCCTTTCTTGATGTTCCAACTGTTTTCTCAAGTATTCGCTTCAATTCTCGGTTGGAAATATCTACCTGTCCACTTGTTTGAGGGTGATATGGGGTTGCCACTTTATGCTTGACTCCATATTTGGCTAACAAGCTATCTAGCTGCTTGTTGCAGAAGTGAGTTCCTCCATCACTGATGATTTCCCTGGCACCCCAAATCTGGTGAATATGTTCTTCCTTAGGAATGAGACCACCACCTTGGCATCATTGGTGGGTAAAGCAGCTGCTTCAACCCACTTGGAGACATAATCTACAGCAACCAAGATGTATTGGTTGGAGAATGATTTAGGGAAAGGCCCCATGAAACCAATGCCCCATACATCGAACAGCTCGACTTCTTGGATGTTGTTTAGTGGCATCTCATCTCTGCGAGATATGTTCCCTGTCCTTTGACAGCTATCACACTACAACACAAAGTTTTTAGCATCCTTGAATAATGTTGGCCAATAATAGCCACATTGCAGCACTTTGTGTGCAGTCCTATTTGCTCCAAAATGGCCTCCATAATTAAAGGAATGACAGTGCCATAGAATATCCGGCACGTCACTTTCAGCAACACATCTGCGGATAACATTGTCAGTGCATTGAAAATACAGGTAAGGGTTATCCCAGAAATACCTTCTCGCATCATGTAGAAATTTCTTCCTCTGCTGCCAATTGAAATCTTCAAGTATAATCCCAGCAGCTTTGTAATTAGCCATGCTAGCAAACCATGGGTTGGATTGCACAGCTAACACTTGCTCATCAGGGAAAGATTCATTGATTTCAACTTCTGGTCCATCTTGCAAGTCTTTCTCCTGAATCCTAGACAAGTGATCAGCTACTTTGTTTTCCACTCCAGCTTTGTCTCTGATTTCAAGGTCAAATTCCTGCAGCAATAACATCCAACGCAACAATCGTGGTTTAGCATCTTGCTTGTGCAGTAGAAATTTTAAGGCTGCATGGTCAGTATAAACAATCACTTTGGAACCTACTAAGTATGATCTAAACTTATCAAGGGCATAAACAACAGCTAGCATCTCTTTTTCAGTTGTGGCATAATTTACTTGTGCCTCATTTAGGATTTTACTAGCTTAATATATAACATGCAACCGTTTTTCTTTCCTCTGTCCCAAAACTGCACCTACTGCATAATCACTAGCATCACACATTAGTTCAAAAGGTAAACTCCAATTCGGAGCTATTAAAACAGGTGCAGTGGTGAGTTTTTGCTTTAAAGTGTTGAATGCACTAAGACAAGCATCATTAAATGTGAACTCAGTGTCTTTCTCCAGCAATTGGCTTAATGGCTTTGAGATCTTAGAGAAATCCTTGATGAATCTTCGGTAAAAACCTGCATGACCTAAGAAGCTACTAACACCACTTACATTAATAGGAGGAGGTAATTTCTCAATTAATAACAGTTTAGCTCTATCTACCTCTATTCCCATTTCAGATATTTTGTGGCCTAGCACTATGCCTTCCCTTACCATGAAATGGCATTTTTCCCAGTTTAATACTAAATTAGTCTCTTGACATCTTTTTAGAACTTTAGCTAAATTAGTTAAACATGAATTAAAGCAAGGGCCAAAAACAAAAAAATCATCCATAAATACCTCAAGCCCTCTTTCTACCATGTCAGAGAAAATTGAAAGCATGCATCTCTGGAAGGTTGCGGGTGCATTACACAATCCAAATGGCATTCTTCTATAAGCAAACACCCCAAACGGACATGTGAAGGCTGTCTTTTCTTGATCTTCCGGTGCTACTGGGATTTGGTTATACCCAGAGTAACCATCAAGGAAAACAATAATAGTCATGACCGGCAAGTCTTTCAAGCATTTGATCCATGAATGGAAGTGGAAAATGATCTTTTCTAGTTGCATCGTTCAGCCTCCGGTAATCCACACACATCCTCCAGCCTGTGGTGGTTCTTGAGGGAATCAAGTCATTGTTGTCATTTTGAATGACCGTCATGCCTCCCTTCTTTGGAACAATTTGGACTGGACTTACCCAAGGTGTGTCTGAAATCGGATAAATCATACCTGCATCTAAAAGCTTAACAACTTCTTTCCTTACCACTTCTTTCATTATGGGATTGAGCCTTCTTTGTGGCTGCCTTACAGGTTTAACATCAGTTTCCATTAGAATATTATGAGTACAAAAGGAGGGATTTATACCTTTCAAGTCTGAAATAGACCAGCCTATGGCTGACTTGTGCTCCTTAAGTACTTTGAGCAGTTTTTCTTCCTCAAACCATTCCAGCCCTCTGTTAATGATGACTGGATAAGTTTCATTCTCACCTAGGAAGACGTACTTCAGATGTTTCGGTAGTTCTTTCAGCTCAACTTTAGGTGCTCCAGTTGGGATGTCATCTTCCTTCTGCTCTAGCTTTTCTAGCATAGGTTCTGCTGTGTTTTCTGCAGCTGCAGGGCTGGATTCTGTAGCAAATATTGTTGTTGCACTTGCTGTCTCCTCTGCTGCATAATTTCCCGCAGCAGCTGATTTTGCTTCTGCATGAATTGCTGTATATTCTGCTGTTGCAACTGAGTTTTCTGCTGCATATTTTTCTGCATAATCTGTTGTTGCAGCAATTTCTACTATATCCTCAGTTTTAGTTGCTTTTAAACCTGCTGTAATACCTGCACAAATAACATTATCCAACACATCTAGCCTAAAATAATCATGGTCATCAGCTGGATGTTTCATGGCATCAAATACACTGAATACAACAGATTCATCATTCAGTCTTAACTCAAGCTTTCCCTGCTCTACATCTATTAAGGCCCTAGCAGTGGCTAGGAAAGACCTTCCTAACAGCAAAGGGATTTCACTTTCTCCCTCCATGTCTAACACAATAAAATCTGCAGGGAATATGAATTTGTCTACCTTCACTAAAACATCCTCAATTACCCCTGAAGGTTTCCTTAAAGATCTATCTGCTAATTGCAAGGATACTCTAGTAGGTTTAAGTTCAGATATGCCTAGGGACTTACACATGGATAATGGCATTAGATTTATACTAGCCCCTAAGTCATAAAGTGCTCTCCCTACATTAATGTTTCCTATGGCTATAGGGATGTTAAAACTTCCAGGATCTTTCAGTTTGGGTGGAAGCTTCCTTTGAATGATTGCACTACACTCCTTAGTGAGTGCTATGGTTTCACAATCTTGCAGCTTATGTTTCTTAGATAGAAGTTCTTTCATGAATTTTGCATAATTGGGCATATTAGCTAATGCCTCGGCGAATGGTATATTAATGTGCAACTTCTTAAACATATCTAAGAACCTATCAAATTGCTGCTTCTGCAATTGTTGCTTGGTTTGCCCCGGATATGGAGGCTTTTCAAAGCGAGAAAAGTCCCACTTCTTTGGTTAAGGTGCAGAATTCTGTTCATCCACATTTTCTGCAGCTTTTTCTTTTGATGGTTCAGCTGCTGTAGGTTTATTCTCAGCTTCCTTTCTACTCACCTCAGGTTTTTTGGTGCAGTCAATACCTTACCACTTCTAGTTGTGATGGCTTTAGCGTGTTCCCTTGGGTTTATTACTGTGTCACTTGGAAACTGGCCTTGTGGTCTCTCAGCCAACTATTTTGCAAGTTTACCAATCTGGTTTTCCAGATTTCTAATGGAAGCATCTTGGTTGGTTCTGTGAGCTCTTCTTTCAGCTATAAATTCTGCCGTTGTTTTTGACAGCTGCACCACTACTTTTTCAAGTTCCGAAGGCTCCTTGTTGGGAATAGGGGGGCTGCAAGTAGTTGTTAGACTTGTAGTCTAAGCCACCTCCTTGGAATTTCCTTTGATAGTTGTTTCCCGGAGCAAAATTGTAGTTCCTCTGATAAGGCTGTTGCTGCCTCTGCTCATTCTAAACTCCATTAACCTGCACAGGGTCAGCTCCAACAAGAATAGGGCAAACATTAGACTCATGCTCACCTTGGGAGTACTCACAGATAACATGTGGTTAGCTGGCTGCCACTTGGGCTGCAGAAACTTGTAATTTATCAATCTTTTCAATCAATTTGGCTAGTTGATGTGCCAAAATTTTCTGCTCTGCAAGCATCGCATCGTTAGTGGACAGCTGAATTGGTTCTCTCTTTGGCTGGTGTGTTATACTTTCATTTTCATTCCGGGCCAAAGAATTGATAAGCTCATAGGTCTGAGCTGCTTTTTTGGACCTTATAGTACCCCCTGCTGCAACATTCACAATCATACGAGTTTCAGGAGTCATACAATTAAAGAATATACGTACCTGCTTACCTATAGGCATATTATATTGTGGACACCTCCTGATCAATTCTTGGAATCTATTCCAAGCAGCACATAGGGATTCTCTTCCAGTTTGAGTAAAGTTGGTGATTTCATTCACCAATCGGTTATATTTATCCATGGAAAAGTACTCTGCAAAAAATCTGGAAACTAAGTCCTCCCAAGTTGAGATGCTATTGGATGTTTGTCTATTCAGCCATCTCAACGCATTTCCTTTTACAGCAAAGGGAATTAGACTTAATCTCACTGCATCATCTGAGACCCCTTGGTGTCTGATAGTATCACAGATTCTGAGAAATCTGTCAATGAAGTCATGTGGGTCTTCAAAGTCTTCTCCTCCAAACTGACTGCGCTCCACCAATGCTATCAATGAAGGGTTGATATCGAAATTATTAGCTTGTATTGGTGGCCTCACAATACTAGAGTTGGGTCTTATGAACATAGGAGCCAGAATATCCTCCATGAGTTCATCTTCCGGTCTCCGTCTTGGCTGATTAGGTTGTTCTTCAGCCATCTCTGCTTTAGACTCTAATTCAGGAAGTGAATCAAAGTCAAAATTTTCAGCTTCTCTCCTTCTTTGTCTAGCTAGTCTCCTTCGGATTGTTCTTTCTATTTCTGGATCAAATTGTAAATCCTCAGAACTAACTGAACCTCGCATAAAACTTAGAGAAGCGATTAGTAACAAAAATTCCAATCACAAGATTAAAATTACTGTAAAAATCCGTTTACCAATCCCCGGTAATGGCGCCAAAAACTTGTTGCGATTTTACGCGCACCACGGCAAGTGCACCGATAGTTTCAAGTAATAAAATAGGTAAGTGAGTATCGTTCTCCACAGGGATTGGGGTGAAATTCACAGTAATAAGGAATCAATATGATTGAAAGTAAAACAGAAAATGTTGAAAGAAAGTGGTTTGATTGATTGGTTGAGTAAAACAGGAATTAAAATAAACAGTAAATTAAATGAAGAAGTTACCAATGGAAAAACAATTGTGATTAGGCGCAATCCCCTCTGATTCCTACCTCCTTCACTTGACTGGTTTATTAGTTTAATTTACACAAATGATAAATCTCTCATAATCTCATAAATCTTAAATTATTAGCGACTTATCCCTTTAATTCGATCGAGAATCCTAATCCCTTAGCAATCCTGTCAAACTAAGCATTTAGAGAATATATCATAAGGGTTTCTTGTTATGATTGTTCAGAAAATAAGTCTTTTCTAGATTAGTTAATCCCTAATCCCTTAGTGAATTAACCCTTTAACCTGAATCAAAAACCTAATTCCTTAGTGAAATCTATCAGTTTAAGCATTTAAAAGAACATGTCATAATTTCTGCAGCCACGCATCCCTATCCCTAGGTGATGAACAACTGTTATTCTAAACAGGTCAGAAATTAGAATCCCAACGTCCCCATTGCGAATCCTAACCCTCAATACTTAATTGAAGTGATCAATTCCAAATAAGAATAGAATAGAATAAAATAATCAAAACATTATTATTCAATACCAGTCAAATTACAGAGGAGCTCACATCAGTTCATGGCCTTCCCACAATACAAGATTTAGCCTGCCATAGGCCTCAAGAACATCAAAGTTGTAGAATAATACATGACTGTGTTGAAACCCTAGCCTTGATTCTTGAATTCCAGAGGTTTAGAAGGATGGAATATGGTTGATAGGTGGTCTCCCAGTATCTCTCTTCAGTTCCCAAAGGCCTTGTATTTATAGAATGATTTAATTACAGTAATAAAGCCTAAAACAGTGCCAAATTTCAAAACAGATAAATTAATTAAGGAAACAGAATCTCTGTGGCGTGATCCGCACGGATTCCCGCGCTAACCGCGCTGCATGTTCGAATGGATGGCGCTGATCGCGTGGTACTCCAAGCTGGTAGCGTGGAGTTTTCGAGTTGAATGGCCTGATGCTAGACTTCTGGCGCTGATGGCGCGGCTTTGGCGCGACCCGTGCGGTGGCTTCGAATGATTGGCACTAACCGCGTGGCAATGGCGCGACTGGCGTGACTTCTTCGAGTTGAGAGACTGGCCTTCTAGCATCTGGTGCTACTGGCGCGAGGTTCCGTACTGATCGCGCGGCTTGTTCGAATCTGATGCTTGTTGATTTGTATATGGCGCGACTCGCGCGGGATCTGGCGCGATCCGCACGAGACCTTGAATCTTGTTTTCTTCCTTCTTTTGCTTTGAACTTCCTCTTTTTAACATGAAATTGCACATATGGTAATGAAATGAGATTAAATCAAACTTAATAATACACTATCCTATTCTAATCTATTTTCTTAATCATTTAACTAAATTATAACCTATAACTATCCTAAAACTGAGATGTGTTTGCAACACATCAATACCTTTTTTACATAATGTATATTTAACAACTATTTTATTTGGTATTTTTATGTAAAACTATATATATATATAGTGTTGTTTACACTTTTTAATTTTGATAAAATATTTTACTTTTATAGTTTTTAATTATGGAGATAATAATATTTTTATCTTTTTTGATAAAACATTTGAATATAATTTATTTTCTTTTTAATAGTATTTTCTTTTATAACTTTTTATTGCTATTTTAAAAAGTATGTATAATTGTATTTCCAATCAAATGACTTTAGTACTTTTCTCTTAATATGAATTTGATTATATCTAATTTGATAATTATAAACTATTTATTAATGGTTACAAGACAAATTTACAAACATTATTATATAAATGATTGATAACTTGAATATTGATACACTTAAACAAATATTATTTTTGTCTATCATTGTTCTCCTTATAATACTTTTTTGTTTCTTTTATTGATTTTGTCTTAGTTATTTTCACCATTGTTTGTGAGGCTCTATTCCGCTTCTCATCTTGAGTGCACAATTCTAATCATGGTTGTTTATAACCCTTTGGAAAACAAAGTTTCTTCTTCAATAGTTATTTACTATTATTGTCATTTTTTAAGGTTTTGCTATTATTGTCGTTTATAACTAATAAAACTTTTTTGGTAAAATTTTTTTATAGTTAATATAAATACCAAATTTTATTATAAAGTGATAAAGATTTTTGGTGGCATGTATAACTAATATTTAACATTTTTGGTGGCAATATAGTCTTTAAAAACATATTTAGTTTAATTACCTTCTATGTAAATATTTTTTTAATCATTTAAAAGACACAAAAATGAATATTTTATGTAAAATTTAAAATTTACATATTTAGTGGATAAACTCTAATTTGGATAATTGGTCCCAACCCTCCCATGTTGGCTCTGTCACACACACACATAGATATATAGGGATTGTATTAAATGAGAAGAAATTTAAAATCAGAAAAGAGAAATTTTGATTGTAACCATTAGATTATAATTAAAAAATTGATAGAGGTACCTATGAAGCACATCAACTCCATCCTCCCACAACTTTCTCAAGTCTTCAATCAAGAAACTTAGATAAGCTTCGATGTCATTTCTTGGCTTTCTTGGACCCGAAATCATCATAGACAATATAATGTTTTTTCTCTTCATGCACAACCAATGAGGGAGGTTGTAGATCAATAGCAAAACAGGCCATGAAATATGGTTAGTGCTTGAGTTACCAAAGTGATTCATTCCATCCTAAGCAAGTCCAAGCCTGAAATTTCTAGCCTCATTTCCAAAATTGAGAAACATGAGACTAATTGTCTTCCATTGGGGAGAATTAGCTGGATGTAAAAGCAATCCTTCATTTTTTCTCCTATCTGCATGCCATGTAAGGTTTTTTGCCTAGTCTCCATTAGCAAACAATATCTTAAACCTTGGAATTATTGGATGATACCAACACACCTTTGTTAGGGATCTTTCTTTATGCTTTCCTCATTGTTACAATCACCATCCTTCACTTTGTACCATGATACCCCACACTTGGGACACTTACACATTTCTGTAAACTCATTTATGTACAATATACAATCATTAAGGCATGCATGTATTTTTTGGTGCTCCATACCCAGAGGACACAATATCTTCTTTGCTTCATAGTGATTTTTCGGCAACTTGTTTTGGTTTGGAATCATCCTTTGCAACACCTCAAGCAATTCAGTGAAACTTTTATCACTCTAACCATATTTTGCCTTCAAATTTACCAAATCTAACACCACTGACAACCGTGTGAACTTTTTGCATCCTGAATATAGAGGTTTCTTCGAATCATTTTGTAATGTATCATACAAAGGTGCAAGTACTTGTTGGAAAAACCCTAGTCCAACATTCTAAATTATTTCCTTTATTCCATCCCCCATGTCTACATCAACATGCTCAGTTTCAGACACGCTTGGGATCTCTAGCAATTGACCATGCCATATCCATCTTGTATAACTCAGAATAATCCCATCGCAGATAAGATGTGATGAAGGATTGAATGGAGTGAAAATTAAAATTCGAAATTCCTTGGCAATAATGATCCCAAAGAGTACTTTGAGTAGGAGATGAAAGTAGAACAAATATTCTCATGCCAACAATTTGATGAAGAAAAGAAAGTTACTCTAGCAACTCTAGAATTTAGTGGCTATGCTTTGATATGGTGGAACCAAATTCAAATGTACATAGTGAGGATAAGGAGGCAAAGAGTTCTTGGGATGACTTGAGGCATGCTTGAGAGGAAGATTTGTTCCCACTTATTATGCAAAGGAAAGCTCCAAAGACATTTCCAAGGCTACAAGAGTGTTGATGACTACTATAAGGAAATGAAACTGATGATGCTAAGGACTGAAATTGTGGAGAGCCAAGAAGCAACAATGTCTAGATTCCTTCATGGCTTGAATAGAGAAATTCAAGATGTGATGTGTAACATCCCGGGCGCTGACAAGGGTGGGGAGTGATCGCCGGTGCAGTGAGGCACAGATAAGGGGCGGCTCCTGGCAGGCTCCCAGCGAGAGAGTTACATGAATGAATCGAATACACACCCGAACGAGAGGGATCCAGAGGCTGTACAGGTATGGGACTGTACAGTTGAGGATAACTTAAAGGATTTAATAGGTATACCTATACCAACAAGGTGCATCTACTTTTCGGTAGCCCATAACATAAGAACTCCATAACTAAGCGTGCTTAACTTGGAGCAATCTTGGGATGGGTGACCTCCTAGGAAGTTTCTCAGGAAGTGTGTGAGTGAGGACAAAGCACACTAAAAAGTCTTGTGTTGGTATGTAGGGACAGTCGTTGATCCTGCGAGTGGCTTGGCGTTACATGATGGAGCTACATTCTTATGCTACAATTGAGGAGCTAGTCCACAAAGCTCAAAGGGTGGAGCAACAACTAAAAAGGAGAAAAGCTTCCTTTTCCAAGCTAATGGGGCAACAACTTCCAGCTGGAAGAACAAGCCTTAAAGGGAAGTTTCTTAAGTGAAAAATAAAGAAGAAAGGGTGGAGAGCCCAAGAAAAAAAATTATGGATCTAACTTCTAAAAGATCAAGCAATATCAAGTGTTTAAGTGCCTTGGTAAGGGTCACATTGCTTCCCAATGTCCCAACAAGAGAACTATGATTTTGCTTGAAGATGGAGGCATAAGGAGTGAGTCTTCAAGTGACTCAAATAGTTCTTCAAGTGAAGAAGAAGAAGAAGAAGGACTCACACTGGTGGAGGCCGAGAAGGGTGATCTCTTGATGGTAAGGAGAATGTTTAGCAATTTTTGCCTAGAAAAAGAGGAGACTCAAAGAGAAAATATTTTTCACACAATGTGCTTAGTTGAAAAGAAAGTATGTTCACTTATCATTGATGGAAGGAGCTGCACCAATGTGGCTAGTGATAGAGTGATTTTAGTTAAATTTTTATCTATCATTCTTATCTTGTTTGACCTCTTTTGGACTTGTATTTTTCCATTCTAATTCAATTTTTGGCCTAGGCAAGTAAGTGGGCTTAATTGCTAATTGTAGCGTATTTTCGGATTTTTGCTCACTTAACGTATCTGACTTGTGTAGGGCCTATAGAGTGCTACCGATCTTTGAATGCAGCATTCTAGGAGTCCCTGGAAAGATAACGAAAAGATTTACAAGTTTGATAGAAATAGCCCGAGGCCAATTCTGTCATTTTGAGGGTCATTTTGAGCTTCGAAGTTAGCACCTTTGCACTTGTAATTTTGGGATGCGAATTGGACTTTTAGTAGTGTAAATAGTGAATAATTAGGTTATTGGGTTTGTTTGTGGCCCATTCTATTTTCAGAACTTAGTTACTACATATATTAGTGACTTTAGTGAAACTTGAGCAGCACACTTTACAATTCAATAAACAAGATGCTCCTCTCCGGTCTAAGCCCTCTCTCTAGTCAGAAATAGCGTCAGTAAGTTAATCAGGATAGATCGACAGGCCAACAAAGGCCTTCTACTTGTTCTTCATTTTCTCTCAAGTGTTCTTCATTGTTCTTCATCTTCTTCATTTCCACTTTGCTATTCTTCCATTTTCTTGCACTCACTTCATGGGGCTTTCCTTGGTGATCATCATGGAAGGTTAAATCATTAATCAATCCAAGGATCTAACTCAAGCAAGAGAAGAATTGGAGTTCCGGTTCGGTATTTCAAATTCTACTTGAATATTCACCTTCTTCTTCAATTTCTATTATGTTTTCATGATTATGAATGCATTTAGGATTGAAAGTGAGTTAGGATTATGGATTCATGTCCTAATTTCAAATGATAATCACAAGATTAATTGAATGATAGTTTAGTTAAGGTTGTGGTTTCAATTAATTTAAGAGTAGGATCGATTGAACTGCTTCTATTAAGATTGAATGAATGTTCATGATAGAGTCAATTTATGGGAATGATGATGATTCAAATAGCTTGGGTTAGTGAATTGGATTGATGCTTTCTAATCTGTTTTACTTTACTCCTTGATAATCTTGTTAATTTATGCATTGTTCTTTAATTTTAGTTTGTGTTCTTGCATGTTTTACTTTGCGCATACCAACTGTTCCACAAAAATCCCCCCTTATTATTACCAATGATTTGAAGCTAGAACCATATTGATCGTGTCTCTGAGTCGACCTAGGTTAGCTCTGTGCTGTAGAATTAGCTTAGTAAAATTGTTTTTGATGCGTCTCGACAAAGCATTATCAGCTAGTACAAGGCTTGTTGAGAAATTACACTTGACAACCACAAAGCATCCAAAGCCATACAAGCTACAATGGCTTAGTGAAAGTGGAGAAGTGGTGGTAAATTCTCAAGTGCTCATTCCTTTTTCTATTAATGCTTATAATGATGAGGTTCTTTGTGATATTCTACCTATGGAGGCTGGTCATATCCTTCTTGGTAGGCCATGGCAATATGATAGTAAAGTGATACACAATGGCATGGAGAACACTTTTGAGTTTGAGCACTTAGGCAAGAAAATTATTTTGAGGCCTTTGACTCCTAGACAAGTGTGTGAGGATCAAATAAAGATGAAAGAAAAGATAATTCAAGAGTTGAAAAAAATAATGCGCTTGGTAAAGGAAAAAATAGTGAGCTACCCAAGAGAAACACTAGTGAGAAGAAAAGAAAAGTGAAAGAAAATGAGAGCAAAAAAATTCATGAGATTAAAGAGAGTTTGTTCTTGAGAGTAAAAGATGTCAAGAGAGTGTTATTAGCAAGAAAACCTCTTCATTATATGGTTCCTAACTCTCTTTGTTTACATGTTGAAAAGGAAAAGAAACTATTTGTTCCTAAAAGCTCTTTGAGATAACTTTTTATGAGGGAAGCTCATAAGAACAATTTCACGGGACACTTTGGTGTAGGTAAAACTTTGGCTACTTTACATGAACAATTCTTTTGGCCAAAAATGAGGCACGATTTGCATAAGCTTGTATCTTAATATATTACTTGTCATAAAGCTAAATCTAGATTAATGCCTCATGATTTATATACACATTTGCCTATTCCTAACTTTCCTTGGTTTGACATTTCTATGGATTTTGTGCTTGGTCTTCCAAGATCCAAGAAGGGAAAGGATTCTATCTTTATTGTTGTTGATAGGTTCTCAAAGATGGCACACTTCATTCCTTGTCACAAGAGTGATGATGCTCGTGAAGTAGCCAATCTCTTCTTCAAGGAAGTGGTGAGACTTCCTCCATGGAAGAAAAAGAGATACAAACACAAGTGGAAAGGCTACATCTTCAACAACAATGCTTACAAACTTGAGTTGCCAAGTGAGTATGGTGTGAGTAATACTTTCAATGTTTGTGATCTTTCTTTGTATGATGTAGGTACAAGTGAGGAAGCAAACTTGAGGTCAAGTTTCTCTCAAGAAGGAAGGGATGATGGAGGTCCATCGCAAGCTAAAGACCTAGAAGGAAAGCTCGAAGAACTTCCTTTGGTGAGCTTTACAGGACCAATGACAAGAGCTAGCACTCAAGCACTTCAAGACCACATCCAAGCTAACTTGAACAAGCATGAAGAAGCACACCATCTTAGAAAAGACACAAAACAATTTGTGCTAATCGATTACTAGCTATTTGTAATCGATTACCAAGGCATTTTGTAAAATAGTTTATGTCTGTTTTAATCGATTACCAAACAGCTGTAATTGATTACATAAGCATCAGAATGTGTAAAAACTATGTTTTAATATATTATGAGGACAACTTAATCGATTACTTCAGCATAGAAATGCATCTGCGTGTGTTGGACAACCAAAAGTCACTTTAAGAGAAGCTTGCACTTCAAGATTCATTTGGGATTCATTTCAATTTGCATTTTCCTTACATTTAGTGGCATTTCTTGTAATTTCATGTCCTATATAAGTTGGTCCAAAACTGAATGTAACTAACTTTGGTTCATTAATACAATTCTGAAAATTATTGTGAGAGTTTCTCTCTTGTTCTTATGTAAGAACTTCTTGAGTCTTATCAATGGCTTCTCAATGCTATTGTGGTGATTCTTCCTAGGCTTATTGGAAAATTTTTCCATGGTGTCATCCATATTCATCCATAACCTTCCATAATCGATTACACAGGTCATTTTATGAAACAAAGATTTCTGTCTTAATCGATCACAGCTCGGTTTAATCGATTATTTTGCTCGTTGCTGAAACCCAGAAGGCTTCTTTAACATTTTAATTGATTAAGTGATAATTTAATCAATTACATATGAATTTTAATCGATTATTAGGTGCGTTTAATCGATTACAGTTAGTTACAAATTTTGTTATAAATAAGATTGAAGGCTTGGCTTGTTTTACAACTTGACCACTTTGTATTTCTGAGTATACACAAGCCTTCTAAGTCTTTCAAAGTGATTTTCTCAGTGTTATTCCTTTTTGCTTCATTCAAAACATCAATGGGTCTTTGAATGAATCTTGAGCAAGAAACTTTTCAAGGTTAAGGAAAAGCATGATCTGATTTTGTTTGCTATTCAACCTGACTTGGTAATTCATGTGCATTACATTCAATGGATCATCAGGTTGTCTCTCTCCTTAATCTTTGTGTGTAAATTCATTTTGAATTTCTGCTGTAAATTGCTATTGTAAGTGGGTTCTTCTAGCTTGGTTCTAGAGAAGGGTTCTCTAGCTAAAGAACAAAGTAGTGTTCTCTGGTTCTTGCTCCTTAGAATTCAAATAGGGTTTTAGATTTCTATTTTTTATCTAGTGTTGATAAAAGGGAGGGTTTTGTAAAAGCTTGTAAGAACATAAATTTATAATAGTGAAACTATAATCTAGTGTTGATTAGAAGAAACTGGATGTAGCTTCAGTTGTGAAGTGAACCAGTATAAATTGCTTGTCTCTTTGAATTTATTTCTCTATTACTCATCTTGTTCATTGGTCATTGATTCTTTGATTCATATCCATTGTCCAACAAGTTCTGTTTTGAGCTATTGATTTCTTGGGTCTGAGTTATTTGATAGAATATAAAGATTTCTTGGTTTTGAAAGTGATAAAGATCCTGAACTCTGATTTGAATTAATTTTTAAATACCAAGGTAATAACCAATTCACCCCCTCTTTGTTATTGTGAGTATTCCTATTATTTTCAATATATATCTTCCTCAATATAACCATTTAAGAAAGCACTTCTAATATCCATTTGAAAAAGTTTAAAATCCATTAAACATGCATATGCAAGCAATAACCTAATGGCTTCCAATCTTGCAACTGAAGCATAGGTTTCCTCATAGTCAATGCCTTCTTCTTGGTTGTAACCTTTTGCAACCAATCTAGCTTTGTTTCTGATTATGATTCCACTCTTATCAAGTTTGTTTCTAAAAATCCATTTAGTGCCAATAGGTTTGAGAGAGGAAGGTCTAAGAACAAGTTCCCAAACTTCATTTCTCTTAAACTGATTTAATTCATCATGCATGGCATGCATCCAATGTTCATCAATTAAGACTTGATCAATATTCTTAGGTTCAATTTGAGAAACAAAAGTCATATTACAGCAGAGATTTCTTAATGAAGATCTAGTAGATACTCCCTTTGATACTTCACCAATGATATTGTCAAGTGAGAGATCGCTTGTAGTTCTCCAATCTTTTGGCTCTTGGACTGGTGTTGATGATTTTGTTTCAACACTTGGTTCTTCTTTTTCGTTATTCATTGAATCATTGAGCTGAATAAATTCCTTCAAAGGACCTGCATCTACATCACACTTCTTTTCCTCCTTGGAGGGATTAGATTCATCACAAATCACATGTATAGATTCTTCTAGGCACAAAGTTCTTTTATTGAAAACTCTATATGCTTTACTATGTAATGAATATCCAAGAAAAATGGCTTCATCATCTTTTGCATCAAAGTTTCCAAGTGATTCTTTACCATTATTTAAAACAAAACACTTGCAGCCAAATGCTCTTAAATGAGAAATGTTTGGTTTTCTACCTTTGTATAGTTCATAAGGGGTTTTCTTTAAAATAGGCCTTAATAGCAATCTATTCAAAGTGTAGCAAACTGTACTTACAGCATCAACACAAAAATATTTAGGCAAATTTGTCTCATTAAGAAAAGTTCTTGCACCTTCTTCAAGGGATCTATTTTTTCTCTCCACAACACCATTTTGTTGAGGTGTTCTTGGAGTTGAAAATTGTGGTTAATTCCATTTTTTTCACAGAAATTTTCAAAATGTTCATTTTGGAATTCTCCACCATGATCACTTCTTATTAAGGTAATTTTGCTTCCATTTTCATTTTGAGCAAGTTTGGCCAGTTTTCTAAAAGCATTGAAAGCATCACTCTTGGATTTCAAAAACAGAGTCCATGTGAATCTAGAGTAATCATCTACAATGACAAGCCCACAGTAATTACCTCTATGTGCTGCAAACACATCTTAGTTTTAGGCTAGTTTTAGGTTATAATTTAGATAAATATTTAGGAATTAAAATAGAATTAGTTAGTTTATTATTATAATTGTTTTTAGACTCATTTCATTACCAATTGTGCATTTCAGGGCCAAAAGGAGGAAAATCAGGCAAAAGAAAGAAGAAAACAAGATTGAAGGCCTCGCTCGGATCGCGCCAAGATCCGCGCAAGTCGCGCCAGAGGGAAAATTAAGGCCATAACTTCGAAGACTCCACGTTACCAGCGTGGAGGTTCACGCTATTAGCGTCACAAGGCCGCAAGTACCGCGCGAGTCACGCCACCGTTCAAGCCATTCGCGCCAAGTGTTCAGTAGAAGACCATTTCTTGCGTGGACTTCACGCGATTAGCGTGGAGTCCCACGCTATCCTCGCCATACTTTCGAAAGCCCCGCGCGATTAGCGCGGGACCTCGCGCCATCAGCGTGGAATTGATTTTCTTTCCTGAATTAAAAGATCTGTTTCAAAAATCTGCAGAGGAAAAGGCTTTGTTACTTTAAATTATTCTATAAATATAAGGCTTCAGGAACTGAACCAGGGACACCAATTAGCATTGAATATTACATTCCATTATCTTAAACCTCTGGAAATCAAGAATCAAGGCTAGGGTTTCAGCAGAATCATGAATTATTCAACAGCTTTTGTGTTCTTGAGGCCTATGGCAGGCTAATTCTTGTATTGTGGGAAGGCCATGAACTGATGTGAATTCCTCTATAATTTGACTGGTATTGAATAATAATGTTTGATTGTTTTATTCTATTCTGCACTTATTTCTATTCTTATTTGGAATTGATCACTCTGATTAAGTACTGAGGGTTAGGATTCACAATGGGAACGTTGGGGTTCTAATTTCTGACCTGTTTAGAATAACATTTGTTCATTACCTAGGAATAAGGATGCGGGAATGCAGAACTTATAATATGGTCTTTTTAATGCTTAAACTGATAGACTTCACTAAGGAATTAGGTTTTCGATTCAGGTTAAAGGGTTAATTCACTAAGGGATTAGGGATTAACTAATTTAGAAAAGATTTATTCTCTGAGCAATCATAACAAAAAACCCATATGATATATTCTCTAAATGCTTAGTTTGACAGGATCGCTAAGGGATTAGGATTCTCGATCAAATTAAAGGGATAAGTCGCTAATAAATTAGGATTTACGAAATTAGGAGAGATTTATCATCTGTGTAAATTAAACTGATAAACCAGTCAAGTGAAGGAGGTAGGAAGCAAAGGGGATTGCGCCTGACCACAATTATTCTTCCATTGGTAATTTCTTGATTCAATTTATTGCTTATTTAATTTTTGTTTTTACTTAACAAATAATCAATCAACAACAACTTTCTTCAACCTTTATTGTTTTATTTTAAATCACGTTGCATTAATCTTACTATGAATTTCACCCTAATCCCTATGGAGAACGATACTCACTTACCTATTTTATTACTTGAAACGATCGGTGCACTTTCCGTAGTATGCGGTTATCGCAACAAGTTTTTGGCGCCGTTGCCGGGGATTGGTAAACGGAATTTTACAGTAATTTTTAATCTTGTGATTGGAATTTTTGTTACTAATTACTTCCCAATTTTATGCAAGGTTCAGTTAGTTCTGAGGATTTACAATTTGATCCAGAAATAGAAAGAACAATCCTAATGAGACTAGCTAGACAAAGGAGAGAAGTTGAAAATTTTGACTTTGATTCACTTCCTGAATTAGAGTCTGAAGCAGAGATGGCTGAAGAACAACCTAATCAGCCAAGACGGAGACCGGAAGATGAACTAATGGAGGATATTCTGGCTCCTATGTTCACAAGACCCAAGTCCAGCATTGTGAGGCCATCAATACAAGCAAATTATTTCGATATAAACCCTTCATTGATAGCATTGGTGGAGCGCAGTCAGTTTGGAGGAGAAGACTTTGAAGACCCACATGACTTCATTGACAGATTTCTCAGAATCTGTGACACTATCAGACACCAAGGGTCTCAGATGACGCAGTGAGATTAAGTCTATTTCCCTTTGCTGTTAAAGGAAATGCGTTGAGATGGCTGAATAGACAAACATCCAATAGCATCTCAACATGGGAGGACTTAGTTTCAAGATTTTTTGCAGAATACTTTTCCATGGACAAATATAACCGATTGGTGAATGAAATCACCAACTTTACTTAGACTGGAAAAGAATCCCTATGTGCTGCTTGGAACAAATTCCAAGAATTGATCAGGAGGTGTCCACAATATGATATGTCTGTGGGTAAGCAGGTACGTATTTTCTTTAACAATATGACTCCTGAAACTCGTATTATAATAACCTGGTTTCTAAAAAAAAAATTTAAATAAATAAAATAATAACATTTTACTGTAGCTGTACTGTAGCATGGCGCTGATAGCGTGGGAACGGCGCGGTTAGCTTGGGATGCAGCGCCAGTAGCGTGGGATGTGGCGGCAGTAGCGTGAAATTGCACCAGAAGGCCATTTCTTGCGGCCTGATGGTGCGGATAGCGCCAGTTCGGCGCGATTAGCGCCTCAAACGCGCCCAGTTGGCGTGGTTAGCGCCGTAGTGGCGCGATTAGCGCCATAAGTGCCCAGGAAGCTTTTAGTTGCGCTAATTTGGCGCGAATAGTGCCATACATGGCGCAATTAGCGCGGGAACGTCGGCAGAACCAGTATTTAAAGGCCATTTTACGAAATTTTGGCCCAAAAATCATGGTTTCTCGTTCCCCATGACCCCAACCTCCATTGATGCATGCTCCAAGCTTCCTTAGACCCCTTTTCTTGGCCTAAACACCTCTCTAAGACCTTTGAGTGTGAGAGGAACCTTTGGGAAAGCTTGAATCCTTCAATTCTGCTCTTGAAAAACCCCTTTTATGTGAGAAGTGGAACCTCAGAGGAAAAGCTCAGAGAACTTGAGTTTGGCGAGGACC
>PYAF01003756.1:0-10703 GCA_007407185.1 Glycine tomentella
TATAAGGATATGTTGGTCATTTGGGCAAATGTTCAGGGCATTTTGGTCATTTATCCTAGGGACCTATTTGTCATTTGTGGAATTGTTCAAGGACATTTTGGTCATTTCCAAAAATATCCAAGGGCATTTATGTCATTTATCTAAGAATGCGTATTTCTAAGAAAATACACAGATGCAAGGAAGTATGGGGGTGTTACAGGTATCATACATATCTCAAGCACAGATACAAGCATATATCATCATGAGTAAGCAACAACCAAAATGCATGCATCATGAATGTAACCACTACTCCCTCGGAGTATGGTGGAGCACAAACAAGTGGGAAACATCCCCAAGGGACCAAGAACTTACCTGGCAAAGCCGAGCTCTGCGGTTCTTTCCCCGCTCGGTGGCCCACACCACTGACACCCACGGTGTCATGCCCTATACAAGGCACACATACATACATCAATCATTCATACAGCCACAAAACACAAGGCTTAATACGGTTCACAACCGTTCAACGAAAGGACTCATAATCCTTTCCAACCATAATGTCATCTAGCCTATGGTTCATCAGTGTTCAACCAAAGAACTTCTCAGAGACCCTCAATGGTCTAGCTTGGCCTAGCCTAAGCATTGATGTCTTCGCAAGACACCGGTGCTAGCCAACGTCAGGAGCTCAAAGCTCTAAACTGACCAAAAGCTCACAATTGGCTTAAACGGTTCTTCCCCACACAAAGCACCGTTCCAATAGCCTTCTAAGGCCATCAAGGCCATCAATCAAGGCTCTAGCATGTTGATACAAGGCTAAGCAACTCAGCCCACCACAAAACATGCATTATCTAGAGCCAACAAACCAAAGTTCACCAAATCAACAATTGAGAGCTAATCCTTCATCTACATCACATTCTAAGCACATATTTCTAAAGGACCCAAGGCTAAATCTAGCTCTATCACAAGTGGGTCACTATTCACCTAAAACCCCAATTCACAAATCAAGTGATGAAACTTGAGTTTCTTACCTCAAGGATGACAAGGAAGGCCCAAGAACAACTCCCCCTAGCTAGGGTGCCCACGAATCGCCGCCGTTCCTCGTCGAACTCAAGTTTTAGGAACTTCCCTTGAGAAAGGGATTCTCGAATTTGGGGGTTTTTAGGGAGGATTGATGAAGGATTCAAGCTCACCAAGTGTTTCTAGGAAGATTGGTGTTTAAAGGAAGTGATTTGGTGACCAATCCAAGGTTTAGGAAGCTTGGGGAGGTTCAAAAATGGCAGAATGGCGCTCAGGGGAAGAAGAAGAAGCTTTCCCCTTTCAGAAATCACGATTTACCTTTTATACCAACTCTGTCAGAGGTCCCGCGCGGATCGCGCCTTCCCCGCGCTACCCGCGCCACAGCTTTCAAAACCTGTGGCGCCAACCGCGCCACACCTGGCGCTGACCGCGCCCATTTCCAGAGGAAACTGACTTTCCAGAGCACTTCCGGCACGACTCGCGCCGCCTCTGGCGCCACCCGCGCTGGATTCCAGAGGAAAATGGTTTTCCAAGGCACTTATGGCACGACTCGCGCCACCAATGGCGCTGACCGCGTGAACTTCCAGAGAAAACTGATTTTCTGGAGGGTTTGTGGCGCTAACCGCAGCACCTTGGCGCCACCAGCGCCACCCTTTACAGCAATGGCGCCACTCGCGCCACTAACGGCGCTACCCGCGTCAACTTCCAGAGAAAACTGGAGTTCTGGAGGACTTGTGGCGTTGACCGCGCCAGACCCGCGCTAACCGCGCCACATCACAGACTTAGTTCTTCTACTGAAAAACCCTGGCGCTGACCGCGCCAAACCTCGCGCCAGCCGCGCCAGGCATCCGAGTCATCACATTCAACCCCCCTTGCAGGAATTTTGTCTGCAAAATTAAGAACAATACCTGTCAAAGACCTCAGGATACAATTGCAACAGCTCCTGCTCTCGCTCCCAGGTCGCTTCTTCAGGCGTTCTTCCTTCCCATTGCACCTTGACTATGGGAATGGTCTTGTTTCTGATGCGCTTTTCCATCCTATCCAGAATCTTCATGGGTTGTGTAGGACTAGTCAGATTCTCTCTAATCTGAACGGTGTTGGGCTCTACCACGTGTGAAGGATCCGCCACATACTTCCTCAACTGGGACACGTGGAATACATCATGCAGCCCTACAAGCTGGGGAGGTAAGGCTAGCCTATAAGCCACTGGTCCCACTTTCTGAAGGATCTGGTAGGGACCAATGAACCTAGGACTCAGCTTCCTTACACCCAAAGCCCGTCCTACACCCGTGACTGGAGACAGCCTCAGAAACACATGATCACCCTCATCAAACTACAGGGGTCTGTGCCTATGATCATAATAGCTTTTCTGACGACTCTGAGCTTTCATCAACTTGTCTCTAATCATCTTGATTTGCTCAGAAGTCTCTTGAACCATCTCAGGTCCAAGAAGCTGCCTCTCACCTACCTCTGTCCAACAAACTGGAGTTCTACACCGCCGGCCATACAAGGCCTCATAGGGTGCCATGCCCAAGCTAGCATGAAAACTGTTATTGTAAGAGAACTCCACCAAAGGTAAGTATCTATCCCAGCTGGTACCCTGCTCCATGGCACAAGCCCTCAACATATCCTCCAGAGTTTGGATGGTCCTCTCAGTCTGACCATCTGTCTGAGGATGGTAGGCGGTACTAAGCCTCAGCTGGGTCCCAAAAGCCTCCTGAAGCGCACCCCAGAACCGGGAGGTGAACTTCGGATCTCGGTCACTAACAACACTTTCAGGGACACCATGCAACCTCACAATCTCCCTAACATACAGTTGGCCAACTTCTCTGCTGTGTAATCAGTCCTTACAGGCAAGAAATGAGCAGATTTGGTCAGCCTGTTGTAACGCCCCCTTCTCAATGAGGGTCATTACCAAGCATAACCACAACACATAGATAATTAATCAGAGTTTAAGCAGTTTGGAAGCACATATATATATAAAAATGACATCAACAAATGTCATCATCAGATACACTGTACATGTAATATGGTGAATATACATATATCTCTGTTTAGGTACAAAACTGTACAAATATCCCCTCAGGGTATCACAAACTCAAAACCAAAGGCTAAGTACAAAATGCCAGAGCCACATGCTCATATCATCTAGCCTAAGGTATACAAACAGCAGCTATCCCTGCATAGGCTTCTTGCCTTGGGATCTATCTGCTCCTCCTGAGGTATCACCTGCATCATAAGTCCCACAAACGGGGTGAGATATAAAATCTCAGTAAACTCAGGGCCCTTGAAGGTATTTCCTTCCCCTGGTTCACTGACAACACATATATCTATATATATATATATATATATCAACCACAATCATAATCATCATCAGTGAAACACTAACTCAATCATCAGACACATCAATGCCCAATACCCCTGACTACAATCAGGTCATACACATCCATCAGCCAAAATCAAGGCATACTCAGGGCATAAAGCCATTCATCACATCAATAACTGTCATGCAGAGGCTACATCTCAGTATATAGGATCATCTCCTCTCAGGGAGGCTATCTCTATATACTCGGCACATCTCTTGCATGTATTCCTAGCGGAGGCTTCCTCTAGATATATAGGTACATCTCTATCTCAAGGTTTCATCTATATATCAGGTACATCTCCTTTTGGTGAGGCTACCTCTGTGCACATAGGTACGTCTCTTATCACGAGGCTCCTCTATGTATCACAGGGCCATCTCATCCTCTAGCTCAATACAATTGCCTGGGAAAGGCTGCCTCTGTGTATATGGGAAACATCTCCACGTAGGAGGCTACCTCCATATCACAGGCTCATCTATCACCAGGTCTTTCTCAATCTCAATCATCTATCCTACTACAATAGGATACTATTCAAGCACAGCATACATATACAGGTTTCTCATTCACCCAGACATGCCACAATTCACTCACATCATAGCTATGCATATCAATTCCCTTTCTCAGGGTCACATACACATCAAATCCCTTTCTCAGGGTTCAATCATCACTCAACAACTCATGGCCATACATAATAATGACCAATCTCTGGGTTCAGATCAAATATAAAGCATCAGCTACCCTTTCATAGGGTTCAGACAACATCTACCATGCATTCAAAACATTATACACATTCCTCTACTAGTATATACACATATCACAACCATAATCCCAGTGGATATATGGTGGAACACAGCAGAGGATACACAAACAAGAACCAAGAGCTTACCTGCTCTAGTCAGTTCACCGGCTCTCCCGGCCTCGTGGTCAACACCACCAGAGCTCTCACGCTCACGTCCTACATAAGAACAAGCATATAATGTATCAGACACGGTTCCAAGCCGTTCAAACGAAAGGAAACTCTCATCCTTTCTATAAACATACACTACTCACTTTACAAGTGATCATCTGACCCTTAACAGGATCCCTCTCAGCCTATACCAGGCTATAGAGCCTCCACAAAGACTCTGATCAGGCTTATACAAAGCATTTCCGGCTTTAGCCTTCTCAATATCTCATTTCTCAGTATCAGCAGTTTAAGCTCATAAATCTCATCTATACATCCTCATGAGCAACTTTGTCAACTGCTCTAAGGTCCAGACTAGTCAATTAGTCAACCTTTTATCTCTGCTCATACTGACTCAGAGCCGAAATCAAACTTCATCAGTAATGATGATTCAAGGCTCTAACTTCCTCAGAATACCTTTCTGAGTACAAAACTCTACAGAGTCCAAGCCTAATAATGACTCTAACACCTCCAAAAACACCCCTCAAGATAACCCCAAAACCTCAAAATCCAATACAAAGAACCAACGGTTAGAGCTCGAGTTTCTTACCTCTGTGATGTTCAGAAACACCAGGGAATCACTTTCCCTAAGGTAGCTCGCTCAATCAAGGTCTCCTTCGCCTTTGAACTCCGAAGGGTTCTCTCAGAGAAATCAAATCTCATTGTTTATCGACGATTCTCACGAATCAATCGGGGGTTTCCTCTCCTCTCGGGGCTCTGATCACTTTCTCAGTTGGGTCGGAGGTGTTTAGATGAACGATGAAGGAGATACAAAGCTCACAGGCTCATCAATGGCTGTTTCTCTCTTTTCTCTCCTCCATTTTCGTCCAAATGAGCTATTATTTAAGGCTGCCCGAAGGTCCCGCGTTGATCGCGCCGTTTCCCACGTTGATCGCGCCACCTGTTCAAATCTCACGCTGATAGCGCCATTACCCACGCTACCCGCGCCATCTGCTCGGCCAATCCACGCTATTAGCGCCACTCCCACGCTGATAGCGTGAAATGGTCGACAGCATTGGCCTGGTTCATGCATTTCACGCGGATCGCGCCACTTTTCACGCTGACCGTGCCACAGGCTCAAATAGCCCACGCCATTAGCGCCATATCCACGCTGATAGCGCGATTTGGTCGCCAGGATTTCCCTTATTTAAGCATCCCGTGCGGTTAGCATCAGACGCCACGCAGTTAGCGCCGCTTGTTCGAGTCAGTTTTCTCAACTCTTTCTCAAGCTTTTCTCTGAATACCCTTAAGCATATTATTATCCTTAATCATGAGCTTAAGCTAAGCTTAATCACATGCTTAAGAAATCCAGGCATTACACCTGTCAACAATCACCCAGATGGAATCACATCCAGTCTGAGTTCTCGGTAACCCCACAACAAAGTCCATGGAAATGCTATCCCATTTCCACTCAGGGACCTGTAAAGGCTGTAGCAGACCAGACGGTCTCTGATGCTCAATCTTTACCTTCTGACACACCAGACACTTAGCCACATACTCGGCTATGTCTCTCTTCATCCCAGGCCACTAGAAACTTCTCTTCAAATCCTGGTACATCTTAGTGGCACCTGGATGGACACTGAACTGACCCTTGTGAGCCTCAGCTAGGACGACATCCACCAATTCGCTCTTAGGCACCACAATGCGATTCTGGTACAACACCAAGTCATGGTCCTCCCAGGAAACATCCTGCTGACCAATCATGGTCCTCACAGACTCATCCTGCTTCTGGGCTTCTCGGATCCTCCGGATCAACTCATTATCAATCCTGATCCTTCTCAATTCAAGACCACGTGCACCCTCCGTCACAGTCAGGTGCATATCTCTGAACTGCTCAACAAGCTTGCATTCAGAGATCATCATGCAGGCGGCACTCACATGCTTTCTGCTCAAGGCATCAGCAACAATATTCGCCTTACCGGGATGGTATCTCAACTCAAAATCATAGTCTTTGAGGAACTCCATCCACCGCCTCTGTCTCATATTCAGTTCTTTCTGATCAAAGAGATATTTGAGACTCTTGTGATCACTGAACACCACCAGCTTAGCACCATACAGATAGTGCCTCCAGATCTTTAGAGCAAACACCACAGCTGCAAGCTCTAAGTCATGGGTAGGATAAGACTCCTCATGAGGCTTCAGTTGCCTGAAAGCATAGGCAACAACCCTCTTATCCTGCATCAGCACACATCCAAGTCCCCGCTTGGAAGCATCACAGTATACCTCAAAGCTTCCCTCAGGGTCAGGAAGGGTCAACACTGGAGCTGTAGTCAACTTTTCCTTCAGCTCCTGAAAGCATTGCTCGCACTCATGGATCCAGATAAACGGAACCCCCTTCCGAGTGAGCCGAGTCAGAGGTATCACTATCTGGGAAAATCCCTGAATGAATCTCCAGTAATAGTCGGCCAGTCCAAGGAAACTTCGGACCTCAGATACATCCTTGGGTCTCTCCCAAGACATCACAGCCTCTATCTTATTGGGATCAACAGATACCCCAGCTGCTGAGATCACATGGCCAAGAAACTTCACTTCTGATAGCCAAAACTCACATTTCGCCAACTTGGCATACAACTGATCATTCCTCAAAGTCTGAAGAACAATCCTGAGATGCTCAGCATGTTCCGTCTCCGTCCGGGAGTAGATCAGTATGTCATCAATAAACACAACTACAAACTGATCCAAGAAAGGCCTGAATACTCTGTTCATATAGTCCATGAACACTGCTGGGGCATTCGTCAGACCAAAGGGGATGACCTGATACTCAAAGTGACCATACCTAGACCGGAAGGCTGTCTTTGGTATGTCAGCAGGCTTGATCCGAATCTGGTGATATCCGGACCTCAGGTCGATCTTAGAGAACACTCTGGCTCCCCTCAACTGATCAAGCAGATCATCAATACGAGGCAAAAGATACTTATTCTTAATAGTAACCTTATTCAGTTGCCTGTAATCAACACACAGCCTCATACTGCCATCCTTCTTCTTCACGAAGATCATCGGTGCTCCCCAAGGTGAGACACTCGGTCTGATGAACTGTTTGGATAGCAGGTCCTCCAACTGCACCTTCAGCTCCCTCAATTCCAGAGGAGCCATACAGTAAGGTGCCACTGATATCGGTCCTACACCAGGAACCAGATCAATGGAGAACTCAATCTCTCTCTCAGGAGGTAGCTGTGTAATCTCCTTAGGAAATACATCCACAAACTCACTAACCACCGGGATCTGCGACAGATCACTACTTGGCTTATCTTCTGCCACACAAGAGAAGATATAGCCCTGCGCTCCTTCCCTAATTGCCTTGCGGGCTTGCAAGATCGAAAGGAAAGAAGTGGAACTCGAACCAGCTCCATCAGAAGGTACAACAACCCTCTTTAGACAACAATCCAACATCATGCCATACTTGGCCAACCAATCCATACCCAGAATGATCGCAAGGGTAGGCATAACTAGGCAGTACAGATCAATCATGTACTCTCTGCCATCAAACAGAAACCGCACGTCCTTGCAGTACGTGCCCACCAGACACCTCTCACTAGATGCGGTGGTCACCTCCATCGGAGGAGAAAAACTAAGCATAGGTAACTGGAGCCTATCTGCAAGCACATCCTGAATGAAGGAATGCGTGGCTCCCGAGTCAAACAGGACTCTCACATCACAAGAATCGATCAGAACAGTACCTCTGATCAATTGGCCTCCCGGCCCTCATAATAATACAAGCAAGTGATCTAGCTCTAATGTAAGGTGGACCCAGTCAACACCAAACCTCAGTGTGAAACAGGAATTCACACCCGTGCCGTCCCATCGGGAGCTATCCCTTACGCATGGACGCACGTATATGGTACCTCCGAGAATAGGCAATCAACCGCAACGGGATACACCTATCTCTATGGTCTTAGGGGATCATCATTACCCCGGGATCATCATCACCCATGAGCAAACCAACTAGGAGGAAACCATCTCCTAGGGAGGTCTATATCTATCTAACTGGCCAGAAGATCTAACAACAGGTATCATACATATCTCAAGCACAGATACAAGCATATATCATCATGAGTAAGCAACAACCAAAATGCATGCATCATGAATGTAACCACTACTCCCTTGGAGTATGGTGGAGCACAAACAAGTGGGAAACATCCCCAAGGGACCAAGAACTTACCTGGCAAAGCCGAGCTCTGCGGTTCTTTCCCCGCTCGGTGGCCCACACCACTGACACCCACGGTGTCACGCCCTATACAAGGCACACATACATACATCAATCATTCATACAGCCACAAAACACAAGGCTTAATACGGTTCACAACCGTTCAACGAAAGGACTCACAATCCTTTCCAACCATAATGTCATCTAGCCTATGGTTCATCAGTGTTCAACCAAAGAACTTCTCAGAGACCCTCAATGGTCTAGCTTGGCCTAGCCTAAGCATTGATGTCTTCGCAAGACACAGGTGCTAGCCAACGTCAGGAGCTCAAAGCTCTAAACTGACCAAAAGCTCACAATTGGCTTAAACGGTTCTTCCCCACACAAGGCACCGTTCCAATAGCCTTCTAAGGCCATCAAGGCCATCAATCAAGGCTCTAGCATGTTGATACAAGGCTAAGCAACTCAGCCCACCACAAAACATGCATTATCTAGAGCCAACAAACCAAAGTTCACCAAATCAACAATTGAGAGCTAATCCTTCATTTACATCACATTCTAAGCACATATTTCTAAAGGACCCAAGGCTAAATCTAGCTCTATCACAAGTGGGTCACTATTCACCTAAAACCCCAATTCACAAATCAAGTGATGAAACTTGAGTTTCTTACCTCAAGGATGACAAGGAAGGCCCAAGAACAACTCCCCCTAGCTTGGGTGCCCACGAATCGCCGCTGTTCCTCGTCGAACTCAAGTTTTAGGAACTTCCCTTGAGAAAGGGATTCTCTAATTTGGGGGTTTTTAGGGAGGATTGATGAAGGATTCAAGCTCACCAAGTGTTTCTAGGAAGATTGGTGTTTAAAGGAAGTGATTTGGTGACCAAACCAAGGTTTAGGAAGCTTGGGGCAGTTCAAAAATGGCAGAATGGCGCTCAGGGGAAGAGGAAGAAGCTCTCCCCTTTCAGAAATCGCGATTTGCCTTTTATACCAACTCTGTCAGAGGTCTCGCGCGGATCGCGCCATCCCCGCGCTACCCGCGCCACAGCTTTCAAAACCTGTGGCGCCAACCGCGCCACACCTGGCGCTGACCGCGCCCATTTCCAGGGGAAACTGACTTTCCAGAGCACTTCCGGCATGACTCGCGCCGCCTCTGGCGCCACCCGCGCTGGATTCCAGAGGAAAATGGTTTTCCAAGGCACTTGTGGCGCGACTCGCGCCACCAATGGCGCTGACCGCGTGAACTTCCAGAGAAAACTGATTTTCTGGAGGGTTTGTGGCGCTAACCGCAGCACCTTGGCGCCACCAGCGCCACCCTTTACAGCAATGGCGCCACTCGCGCCACTAACAACGCTACCCGCGTCAACTTCCAGAGAAAACTGGAGTTCTGGAGGACTTGTGGCGCTGACCGCGCCAGACCCCCGCTAACCGCATCACATCACAGACTTAGTTTTTCTACTGAAAAACCCTAGCGCTGACCGCGCCAGACCTCGCTCCAGCCGCGCCATATAATAACCTAGGCTTAATGAATAAAAGAAAGAAAGAACAAAAAATTTAATTTTTTTATAAAATTCTGTCACAAAGGCCTTAGCGACGGAATTAGCGACGGATTTAACGACAGATGGAGTTTGGCGCCAGGAGCGCCACAGGTGCTGGAAATTGGCGTCAGGAGCGTCAAAGTGGCGCCAAGGGAGCCAGAAGCACTGGATTTTGGCGCCATCAGTGCCAAAGTGGCGCCAAGGACGCGACATGTCGGTCAGAACCTTATATAAGAGCCATTTACGAAATTCTTGGGCATTTTTCAGCTTCTTCTCCTTCCCTTCAGCTCCAGCCTCCATTTCTGATGCCGCAAAGCTTCCCAGGACCCATTCTCTTGGCCTAAACACCTTCCTGTGACCTAGAAACTAGTTTTAACCGATTGAAAGCTAAAATCCTTCATCAATTACATATATTTGAGCAAAAATCCATTCCCTCAGAGAAACCTCAGAAACCTGAGTGTTGGCAAGGACCAGAGGCGCAGAACGGACTGCAGAGCTTAGGAAAGCTGTCCTCCAGCCTTTAGGGTCGCTGATGAGTCACTTTTTACCTTTATTTTCTCACCTTTCTGTACTCATTTTAATCCCTGATTTGTGTTTAATCGTTTATATTCCACACTGTTTCTCATTTAGGATTTAATTGGACCGATAATTCAGATTTTAACGAATTTGGATTTTCTAAGTTTAATTATTCCAATTTTTATTTTCAGGGCAGTTTAATAATTAAATGGG
>PYAF01003756.1:34848-45938 GCA_007407185.1 Glycine tomentella
TAATCGATTACAAGCGGTTACAAAAATCATTATAAATAGAACCCTTGCTCAGCTGCTTTCCCAACTTGAGTAATTCGTATTCTGAGCATTCTAAGGCATTCTAAACATTCACAAAGTGATTTTTCTGGGTTCATTAGGTTCTTGCTTCCTTGAAACTCATATGGGTCTAAGGGATTGAGTGAAGCAAGATTTCTCTTTTCAAAGTTTAAGGAAAGCCATGTTCTGAGTTTGTTATTTGCATTCAACCTGGTAATTTCATTCTTATGCATATCATCTATGGATCATCAGGTGATTTCTTTCCTTACTCTTTGAGTTTGTAATTCTCTGTTGAAATTGTATTTGCTTTTCTATTGCAAATTGGTTTCTTGCATGAAACTAGAGATAATGTTTCTCTAGGGGTTGCTGAGTAGTGTTCTTAGTTTGGGTTGGTTTCTAATGGTCTAATATTGTTTTAGACTTCTGAACTTTATCTAGGGTTGATAAAGAGAAGCTTGTATTTTCTTGTAAGAATATTATTTGCAATAGTGGAACTCTACTCTAGTGTTGAGTAGAAGAAAACTGGATGTAGCTTCATAGTGTTTGAAGTGAACCAGTATAAGTCTTGTGTGTTCATTTACTTCTGCAAATTTAATTGTCTCCTTTGTGAATTCTTGTTTACTCTTGGTTCTTGAAGCATTACATCTCTTGGGTTGATCTTTGGATAAAGATTCTTGGTTACTAAAGTGATAAAGATCCATTAAGAAAAAAAAAACTCTGATTTTGTTTAATAAATTTTTAAATTACCAAGCCTAACCAATTCACCCCCCCTCTTGGTTAAGTGTGAAGTGTTCCTATATTTTACAGTGATTAGCAGTTAAAAAGCTTATCCCCAATAGGAGGAAGGCATGCCAGCTGTAAGTAACATAGAATTTAGCATTTCAATTAAAGTTATATTCTTACACTCTGCAACACCATTTTATTGGGGTGAGTAAGGAGCAGTAGTTTCAAGTATTATGCCCTCCAAAGCACAAAAGTCCTTGACCCTAGTCATTGAATATTCTCCTCTTCTATTACTCCTAAACCTCTTAATTTTCAAATTAAGTTGATTTTCAACTCTAGATTTAAAAATCTTAAACTTTTCAAAAGCCTCATGTTTTGATTTTCCAAAAATAAACATGACAATATCTAGAAAAATCATCTATGAAAGTGATTAGATACTTTCGACCCCCTCTAGTAACATAGTTTTAAGGTCACAAAGATTAGAATGTATAAGCTCAAGAAGTGTTATGCTTTTAGAAACCGACTTAAGAGGTTTTCTAGTGATCTTAATTTGTGCACACACTTCACATTTGTCAAATTGAGTAGAAATATCTAATGGAATGTTGTGAGTTTTAGATAAATGTTGCATTTTCCTATAGTTCACATGTCCAAGTCTATTATGTAATAATTTTGGATCAATTAAAGTAGAACTAACATGGTTTATGCTATCAGTATCTAAACTCAGTCTATACATACCATTAATCATAAATGCACAACCGAAGTAACATGACTTAACAGATAAAGTTACTCTACCATTCATAGTTAAAAAAGACATACCAGCTTTATCAAGTAAACTCATAGATATTAAATTCCTTTTGAGTAAAGGTACTACTTTAACATGTTTCAAAGTTAGTAACTTACATGAAGAAAGCACCAAATTAGCAATTACAACATGAGTCACCTTTGTCTCACTACTATTACAATTTTTCATAGTGTCTTTCATTTCTATGACCTCAGTGAGTAAATTCACATCAGAAGAGACACTGGCCTTTCCATTATTCATCATTCCAATGAACGCTTGAGGCTTAGACTCACTAATTAGCATATTAACCTCATTTTGTGGTGTGTTACTCTTTAACATTTTTGGTAGCTTACACTCTACTGCCCAATGAACCCACTTTCCACAATTATGGCACTTGCACTTCTTCTTCTTCTTGAAGATAGTCTTTTTGGCCTCTAATTGTGAAAAAGATTCACCTTTTGGTGACTTGGAATGCGAAACTAAGTTGGCAACTGACTTTTGTTGTCCTACTTGTTCCAAACTCTTCCTACAAATGTTTTAATCTTCAATATGAATATACCTTTTTAATTCATCCAGTCTCATCTATTCTTTTAGTCTATGCATATCAATCTTAAAAGAATTCCATTCGGCAGGTAGATTACTCAACACAAGATCAACAAAGAGATTATCAAAAGATTTAAGTTTTATGATATCATAAGAGCTATGTTTTACCATTATAATCAAAGTAAAAATAATTAGAAAGAGTGCACCTTAAAATCCTTCAAACTATACCAAATCTTCTAACTTTTCAAAAAATAACACTGTATAGGTGACATTTGTCAAATCTGACCCCAAAAAACCTTAGGAAAGACTATTTTGGGTCGCCTGAGACTTGCTGAAAACTCGCCGGAAAGTCGTCGGTCACCAAAAAAGTTCACCGGAAAATGAACCAGTCATTGGAAATTTCGTCGGAGAAGATGAACCAGTCGCCAGAAAGTCACTGGAAAACTGCAGAAACTTCCAACGGCTGTATCTCCTTCGTCTGACCTCTATTTTTCGCAAGTGAGACTAGTCAAAACGAACGTCTCGACAAGTAGAACAAAATCCACAAGGTTTCAACTCGTGAAATTGGCTAAAATTTCCAGGATTTGGACTCAAAGGTTGCAGCTGCAGAGTTTTCAAACTCAGATCCCAGTCAATCCTTCCGTCAAAACACGAAAGTGATCACACCCTTGAGTTCCTCTCGATGAGATCTTTGAAACAACACCTTACTCACTCAAATCCAATACACGAAACTAATACTTCAAGATTGTTGGAGGTAAGGGGTTTGAGAGAGAGAAAAGTTTAGTGTTGGGTGTTTGAAGTATTACACCAAGAGACATAAGATGTGGAATGCTCAACAATGTTACCTCCAGCTTAGGGAAAACCCTAGTAATATAGCAAGCTATTGAGCTCCAGCTCATCTGGGCCCATATAACCATACAATAACTTATTGAGCTTGTATGTGAACATATTAATATTTAATATATATATATATATATATTAAATATATTCAACAAGAAATACTCTCACAGTCTCACCACATTACCCATTTCAAATTCTTTATTATGCACAAATATGAATTTTGTGCAGTAATCTATCTATAATCTATAATATATATAAATCCTGTTAAGTGTTAAGTAAATTTTTTCTCTCAAAACCTTCATTCCCTTCTCTCATATTTTTTATTTTATTTTTCCATATTCCTTTATCAACATTTAATTATTTATCACTTCTTATTTTCATTGTAATGTTTATTCATATTCAATTATTTTGAATAATTACTTCCGACTCCTTAACTTATTTTTTCAACCTATAAAAAAACTCTTTGTTATTGATGCTAGTTAATGTCAACACATTAATCTAAATGAATACACATAATCAATCAACTTTTTTAATGTTACTTTTTTCTGTCTCACCTTATTTCATTCATTTAATTTTCTTTTACCTTTTAATTGATTTTTCAGTTTTCACTATGTATTCAATGATTTTTGTAACATCCCAAAAATTTAAAAATGATAATTAGAAATAAAAAGAGAAATTACAAAAATATTTAAAGGAAATGACCATATTTACCCCTTTCCTTTGATGTGAGAATTACCATTATACCCTTGAAATGGAAATTACAAAATGCCCTTGAAGTGAAATTACAATAATACCCTTAGATATTTCGGTTAGATATTTTGAAGTAGAAATTACAATAATATCCCTGGAGTGAGTGACAAATGACCAAAATATCCTTGAATATTTTGCCTTAGGTATTTGTGGAAGAAATTACAGAAATACCCTTGGGATGACAAATTACCAAAATACCCTTAGTAACAGGCAAACATCACAAGAAAACTAGGAGTACCTAGACTGACCGAGAATTTATGATTAGTATCTAAAGCTATCATAACTTAGAGTTTTAGACCATATGAACACATTAAGTACAAAAATCTTAGGTATCTGATAAAATCTTATAATATCTAAATATTATCTATGGTGTTATGAGGAAAATTATCACATGAGGAACACATGTGTGTGATACAAGAAGGATATGATAGAAGCTAACTAATCCAAGTGGTAAGCTTAAAAGTACTTAGAATAGATTTAGTCATGATTAGACAATTTAAGAAAAACAAAATTTTAGTAATATAAAGAGATCTAGCCATGTGGAATATTGGACAAAGGCTTAAAACTTTAGATGAATGACATATTAGTAATTATCATGTTAATTGGAAACCACATGAAGTACAAGTGGTATAAACACTAAAACTAAGTGCAGCCACATGTGCTTATGTACGTGAGATTTTTTTTAAAGCAAAATGGAAGTGAAAACATGTGTAGGTTAACGTGTAAGCTCTAGAACTTTGTATAAGAGATAATTTTGCAACCAAGCTTAGGAAAAATCAGATTTGGCTTCTTGAAAACTCCATTTCACGTGCATAGGCCAGCCAAGCTCAAAGGAATATTGCTTTATTTGAAGATAACATAGCATTAAATGAATAAGGACAAAACTTTTAGATATTTTCCTTAGGTTATGATTACTTAGTCAACTTAGGACTAAACTAACTACTAATTAAGTTTTATTCTAACTAATTCCTTTCCATCCTAACTAATTCACTTAATAATATAAATAGCTTATGACACCACAAAAAAAAAACTGCACGTAGAAGCTAGCATCCAAGCCATGGTCAATTGCTTTCTTCCCTTGCTTTCAGTTTCACACTTTGTCTCCTAAAAACTGTGACCTATATTCCTTTGTATCCTAGACTTATATTCCTTTATTTTCTCTGTTCTAAGCTATCCTAAGACCCATATCTTTCAAAGAATTAAAGTACATAGCCACTACTTGGAAGAGTTGGAAGCAAACTTGTTTAAGGTAGGTGAAAGTTTAGGTTTATTTATCACTTGATTCTTGAGATTATTTGAATGGTATTTTGGTGTATCTTAGTCTTAAGCTTGATGGCATGTGGAAGTTTAATATCTTGTTTACTTGAAGATATTATATACAACTTTGCTTCAAGAAATGAGTGAAATAGTTCAAGTAACATCAAGGTAGGTGAAGGACTAAGCTTTTGGTGAATATTGGTGTTGAAGCTCGAATGGCTTTGAGCTGAATTTTGGTATGTATTAAAAATTTTATAGCTCCCTCTGTACTTAACCAAACTAGGTGTTTGACCTCTAATTTTAAAGCTTAGGATGTCCTCTAGGTTGTCCTAAAATACGAGACCAAACTGAGTAGTGAATCATGCCCAGAATTTATTTAAACCCAAGCTGTCCAAAACTGTGCATACTCAAAATAGCCACTGCCACCTATTTTAAAAAAGTTATTTCTCTCTCATTTATTACTAAAATAAGGGTTATGATATATAAAATTAAAGATATAGATGTTAACTATAACATATAAAAATTTCAGCAAAATCTAGATTGTTGACTGCTTGCAGTCACGAAAAAACTATGAGATGGCAGTGTGGAATTTTGAGCTTGTTGGCAGCTTTGGAATCTAGTTTTAAAAATGCTATAGCTAGAGTTTTAGAACTCCAATTGAAGCATGTGACACCTTGTTAGAAATCTTAGGAAATCTAGTTTAGCATACTAATATATGGGAAATTAATGACTGATGTGTTGCTAACACATCTTAGTTTTAGGCTAGTTTTAGGTTATATTTCAATTAAATCATTAGGAATTAGATTAGAATAAGTTAGTTTGTCATTTATATTTTATTATATCTCATCTTATTACCAAAGTGTGTTTTCAGGGCCAAAAAGAGGAGATTCAAGCCAAAAGAAGAAGAAAAGCCAGTTGAAGGTCTCGCGCGGATCGCGCCATATCCCGCGCGATCAGCGCGGAATCTCGCACCATCAGCGTCAAATGCTCAGGGTCAGTCTTTCAACTCGAAGACTCCACGCTATCAGTGTAGCGGTTTACGCTACCAGCGCCACCTATTCGAAAAGCCGCGCGATCAGCGCGGGACTCCGGGCCATCAGCGCCGTGAAGATTTCTTTCTTGATTTAAATTGATCTGTTTCGAGATGTGGCACAGGAAAAGGCTTTGTTACTCCAATTAAACTCATCTATAAATACAAGGCCTCTGGGACTGAAGAAACGATCCTGGGAATCACTGAACATCATATTTTATCATTCTAAACCCTTGGAAATCAAGAATCAAGGCTAGGATTGCAGCAGAATCATGTATTCAATGACAACTTTTGTGTTCTTGAAGCCTATGTCAGGCTAAATTCTGTATTGTGGTTAGGCCAAGAACCGATGTGAACTCCTCTGTAACTTGACTGGTATTGAATGAGATTGTTATAATTATTTTATTCTATTATGTTCTTTATTGTTCTATTCTTATTTGGAATTGGTCATTCTATGTAAGTGCTGAGAGTTAAGATTCACAATAGGGATGTTGGGGTCCTAATTTCTGACTTGATTAGGATAACAGTTGTTCATTTCCTAGGGATGCGTGACTGCAGAACTATATAATAAATTCTTTCAATTGCTTAACTTGATAGAATTCACTAAGGGATTAGGTTTTTGATTCAGGTTAAAGGGTTAATTCACTAAGGGATTAGGGGTTAATTAAATTAGGAAAGATTTATTCTCTGAGTAATTAGAATCAATTAAACTTGATAACCAGTTAAGTGAAAGAGGTAGGGATCAAAGGGGGTTGTGCCTGACCACAATTATTCATTCCATTGGTAACAACTCAAACTATTTTACTGCGTTTATATCTTTAAATTCTATCTTTACTTTCAACACTCAACACACAACAAATTCTTCAAAAATAAATTCTTTTTCCTTTCCAATCGCTAAGACCTAGAATTACTATGAATTTCATTCCAATCCCTGTGGAGACGACACTCTACTTACCCACTTTATTACTTGAAACAAGCGGTGCACTTGCCATTTCGCAACAAGTTTTTGGCGCCGTTGCCGAGGATTGGTAAACGGATTTTTACAGTAATTTTTAATCTTTGTGATTGGAATTTTTGTTACTAATCGCTTCTCTGAGTTTTATGCGAGGTTCAGTTAACCCTGAGGATTTACAGTACGATCCAGAAATTGAAAGAACTATCCGAAGGAGGCTAGCCAGACAAAGAAGGAGAGAAGCGGAAAACTTTGACTTTGATTCAATTCCTGAATTAGAGTCAGAGGTAGAGATGGCTGAAGAAAGAAATGATCAGCGGAGACCAGAAGATGAACTAATGGGGGATATTCTGGCTCCTATGTTCACAAGACCAAACTCCAGCATTGTGAGACCATCAATACAAGCAAATCACTTTGACATTAATCCTTCATTGATTGCATTGGTGGAACACAGTCAGTTTAGTGGAGAAGACTTTGAAGACCCTCATGATTTCATTGACAGATTTCTGAGAATATGTGACACTATCAGACACCAAGGGGTTTCAGATGATGCTATAAGATTAAGCCTATTCCCTTTTGCTGTTAAGGGAAATGCACTGAGATGGCTAAACAGACAAACATCAAATAGCATCACTACTTGGGACGACTCAGTCTCAAAGTTTTTCGCTTAATACTTCTCCATGGACAAATACAACAGGATGGTAAATGAAATTACCAACTTCGCTCAGAATGGAAAGGAGACCCTGTGTGCTGCCTGGAACAGATTCCAGGAATTAATTAGGAGATGCCCGCAGTATGACATGCCTGTGGGTAAGCAGGTACGTATTTACTTTAATGGTATGACTCCTAAATCACGCATGATTGTTAATGTTGCAGCAGGGGGTACAATAAGGTCCAAAACTGCAGCTCAGACATATGAGCTAATTAATTCTCTGGCTCGAAATGAAAATGAGAGCATCACCATTCAGCCAAAGAGAGAACCAATCCAGTTGTCCAGCAATGATGCCATGCTTACAGAGCAGAAAATCTTGGCCCAATAGCTGGCCAAGTTGACTGAAAAAATAGACAGACTTCAAGTCTCTGCAGCCAAAGTTTCATCCAATAGCATGCCCCGCATCAGCTGTGAATACTGCCAAGGTGAGCATGAATCTAATGTATGTCCTATTCTTGTTGGAGCTGACCCTGTGCAGGTTAATGGAGTGTGGAATGATCAGAGACAGCAGCAGCCATATTAGAGGAATCACAACTTTGCTCCCGGAAACAACTACCAGAAGAACTTCCAAGGAGGAGGGTTAGATTATAAATCTAACAACTATCTGCAGCCTCCTCCCATTCCAACCACAAGTATCTCTGAACTTGAGAAAGTCGTGATGCAGCTGTCAAAAACAACTACTGAGCACATTCAAGCCACAAATGCTTTCATCAATGAGACTAGGACTCACCATAGAAATCAAGATGCTTCCATCTGGAATCTTGAGATCCAAATTGGTCAATTGGCGAAGCAAATTTCTGAAAGGCCACCAGGATAGTTTCCCAGTGACACAGTGATAAACCCAAGGGAACATGTCAATGCTATCACCACCAGGAGTGGAAAGGTAATCAATCCTCAAGAAAAGACTGAGGTAAGTAAGAAAGATGATGAGGAGGAGACTACCACAGTTGTTGAAGAACCAGAGGTGGCAAAACCTGCAGATAAAGAAAAGAAGGAGAAAAATTCTGCACCTTCCAAGGAGCAATGGGATTTCTCTCGCTTTGAGAAACCCCTATATCCAGTGCAGACCAAACAACAAATCCAGAAGCAGCAGTTTGCCAGGTTCTTAGATATGTTTAAAAAGTTACACATTAATATTCCATTTGCTGAGGCATTAGCCAATATGCCTAACTATGCAAAATTCATGAAAGAGCTTTTGTCTAAGAAACACAAACTGCAGGATTGTGAGACCATAGCACTCACTGAAGAGTGCAATGCCATAATTCAGAGGAAGCTTCCTCCAAAATTGAAAGACCCTGGAAGCTTTAATATCCCTATAACCATAGGAAATATCAATGTAGGGAGGGCACTTTGTGACTTAGGGGCTAGCATAAACTTAATGCCATTGTCAATGTGTAAGTCCCTAGGTATATCTGAATTGAAGCCCACTAGAGTTTCCTTGCAATTAGCAGACCGTTCAACAAGGAAACCATCTGGGGTAATTGAGGATGTTCTAGTAAAGGTAGATAAATTCATCTTCCCTGCAGACTTTATTGTCTTAGATATGGAGGGTGAAAGTGAAATCCCTCTGCTGTTAGGAAGGTCATTTTTAGCAACTGCTAGGGCCTTGATTGATGTAGAACAGGGAAAGTTAGAGCTTAGGATGGATAATGAATCTGTTGTTTTTCATGTTTTTGATACTGTGAAAAATCCATCGGATACACATGATTGTTCTAGGCTGGATTTTCTGGATAATATAAATTGTGCAGGACAAACAGAGAAAGAAAAACTGGAAGTTCACAGCCAAAAGACCATACAAGAAGTTGCTGGGATGCTTGAGAAGAAAGAAAATGATTTCCCAGTTGGAGCACCAAAGGTTAAGCTGAAAAAGATTCTAGAAGAAGCTGTGGAAACACCTAAGAAGAATTGGGTCAAAAAGCTGGCTACTGCACAAATGGAGTATCAAACTGCAGGCAAAACACCTGTAACTGCAGGGGAGAATGCTAAGACCTGTAAAGGGAAGACCAAGAAGTGGCGTAACAACAAAATTCGCCAAAAAGAAATTGAGCCAGGACAACAGGTATTGCTCTCTAAAATTCACCTGAAGCTTTTCCCAGGTAAGTTAAAATTCTGTTGGTCTGGTCCCTTCTTGGTGCAAAAGATTTGTCCTTATGGAATAGTAGAAATTTCTTCTTTAGACAAGAATAAGACTTTTAAAGTTAACAAATGTCGGCTGAAGCTTTACTTTGGAGACCAAGTGGATAGAAACGCGGTTTCTGTTCCACTTAATTCCACAGAGGATTAACAGCAAGAAGCGTCTAGCTCAAGACGTTAAATGAGCGATTCTTGGAATCCTTTCCGAGAGCTTGGTAATTGATGTAAATATATAGGTACTTTAAGTTCTGTTGATTTTTGATAAGCATTAGATTTATATATCTGCATTTTAAATTTTAGTCATTTTAGGTTTTAGTCATTTTTTGTTAGGTTAATAAAATAAAAAGAAAAAGACTGTCAAAGGCATGGCGCTAATCACGCCAACGTTCGCGCTAATCGCGCCAGCATGCGGCTAAGTCATACTAATAGCGTGACCACTGGCGCTACCAGCGCCATCAATTCGTAGCCTATATCCATTCATCACGCGACTCGCGCGGATCATGGCGCTAACCGTGCCAGGCCTTTATTCATTCCCACGCGATTAGCGCCAGGATGGCGCGACTCGCGTGAGTTTTATTCTAAAAAAAATAAATATATATATATATATATAATAATAAATAAATAAATAAATCTGGGAATTGTTGTTTTTATGTGGTTTTTCTTGGTCTGATTGTGTCAAGTGGAGATGAATGGATCATAAATCTGGGAATCCACAGTGGTAAGCCTTGCTTAATGCTAAATACTCTCTGATACTTGTAGCTTGGCTTGCATATCTGATCTGGAATTACAGGTGTCTGAGACCTGTTTTGGGTTTTATGTATAACTGATTGTCAACACTGCAAATTATGACCCCAAGTGAACAACAAACAACTTATGTTTTTAAGAGTGAATTAGTCATTGCTGTGTTGAACCAATGTAATGCACTCAATATGGGAATCATGGGCACATTATGAAAATGTTGAGCATATTGAGTTTCCCAGATGCTTGTACACATGCTTGCTTGTTAAAAGATGAACTATGCTGTTAATTATTGAACACCATTCACTAATGCACAGTTTACCTGAATTGGTTGCTGTTGGTTGATCTGAACCACAATGAAAGGAATAAATCTGGGAATTCAGCCCTCTGCATCAGGTATATATATGGAATTTTTTCTGAGTTTCAGGGTGAAGAGATTGAGAAAGACAATAAGCCAAGTGCTGCTGCATCCTCCAGCAAAGTGACAACACCAGGACCATTAAATTTTGTTTTATTGTTCTTGTTTTTAATTTTCAGTATATTACTTTGAGGTTAGTTGTTTTGTTATTTTATTGTTTTAAGTAAGTTCTGTTTG
>PYAF01003757.1:0-17181 GCA_007407185.1 Glycine tomentella
AGATTAAGGGAGCACAACATCCGTTTGAACCCGCTCAAATCTGCATTCAGGGTAATGGCCAGAAAATTCCTAGGGTTCATGTTGACCCACAGGGAATAGAAGTCAACCCAAATAAGTGCAAAGCTGTGTTGAACATGCAGTTCCCGACCAATAAAAAGGAAGTCCAGCACCTAACGGGAAGGATAGTCGCATTGACGCGTTTTCTTCCTAAATCAGCGATAAAAGCACTTCCTTTCTTTAAACTTTTGAAAAAGGAAGCCAGCGTTGGATGGAACCCGGAATGCGAGGCGGCCTTACAAGAAATCAAGAAGTGTCTAGCCTCCCCTCTAGTGCTATCGAAGCTGGAGCCCGGTGAAACACTGGTCCTATATTTATCAGTGGGCGAAGAGGTGGTCAGCGCCACATTAGTCAGAGAAATCAATAAATCTCAATCGCCAATGTACTTTGTAAGCCGAGCTCTCAAAAACTCGGAACTGCAATATCAGAAGCTGGAGAAAGTAGCATTTGCACATCTCGTAAGCGCCAAAAGACTCTGCCCATACTTCCAAGGCCACACCATAGTGGTCCGAACCAATCAACCAATCCGAAAAATCTTACATAAGCCAGATTTAGCTGGCAGAATGATGAGTTGGGCTATTCAATTATCTGAGTTCGATATAAAATATGAAGCCTGACACGCCATCAAATCTCAAGCTCTGGCCGACTTTGTGGTGGAGTTAACCCTGGCGATCGGAGGTGGCATGGAAGTCTGGAAATTATATGTCAATGGCTCGTCCAACACAAAAGGAAGTGGAGTTGGGATCATAATCGAAAGTTCAGAAGGAGTATCCATTGAACAGTCCCTACAGCTCAACTTCTTGACGTTAAACAACCAGGCTGAATACGAAGCATTGATAGCCGGCCTGAGACAGACCAAGGAACAAGGAGCACAGAAGGTAAATGTGTTTACCGACTCCCAGCTCGTCACGGCACAGATTGAAGGGAGATATCAAGCGAAAGGACCTTTACTGGTCAAATATCTGAGCAAGGTCAAAGAGATAATTGTCGAGTTCCACAAAGTCGTTGCCCATATTCCTAGAGAAGAAAACGCCCGAGCTGACATACTGTCTAAACTTGCAAGTACAAAGGGCACAGGCAACCACAGAACTGTCATTCAGCAGGAGATCTCCCAACCCACTTGCGTATTGGTGATCTCGGCAGCCAAGGACTAGAGAAGGCCCATAATTAGCTATTTAGAGCAAGGAACAATACCAGACGACAGTATAGAAGCCAAGAAATTAGTTCGAGATGCGGCCATGTATACCGTACATGACGACGAGCTATATTGCAGGGGCCCGCACACCCCAATGCTGCTATGTGTGGGCCCAGACCAAATCGAATATGTGATGGCCAAGATAAATAAAGGCATCAACGGTCAACACATGGGAGCAAAAGCCCTAGCAATGAAAGCCCTCCGGACTAGATACTACTGGCCAACAATGAAGACAGATGCCTCAGATCATGTAAAAAAATGTGACAATTGTCAAAAGCATGCTAAGATCGTATGGTCCCCTCCCGCCGAGCTGACGTCGATCATTGCACCTTGGCCTTTCTACAAGTGGGGAATGGATCTTCTAGGACCATTTAAGGCCATAGAAGGACAGATGAAATGGCTAATCGTAGTCGTTGATTACTTTACGAAATGGATCGAAGCCGAGCCCTTAGCCACCATCACCTCGGCCCGAGTTCAAAAATTCTTTGAAAGAAGCATAATATCAAGGTTTGGGATCCCGGCTGAGGTCGTTACAGATAATGGATCTCAGTTTACTGATAAACGATTTCAGGAAATGATGGCTGGATTCCACATCAAACACCACTTCTCATATGTGGAACATCCGCAATCCAATGGGCAAGCCGAAGCTGCTAATAAAATCATTCTAGATGGGCTGAAGAAACGAATGCACGAGGCTGGCTCAAGTTGGGTGGAGCAGTTGTATTATGTCTTGTGGGGACACAGAACTACAACCCAGACATCTACTCAAGAGACCCTGTTCAGGATGACATACGGCTGCGAAGCTATGATACATGTGGAAGTCGGACAACCTTCCTAGAGAAGAAAGCATGCACTCCACAAAGGAGAGGACAACAATAATGAAACATTGGCCGTCGAGTTAGAGCTGATAGAGGAGGTCCGCACTACAGCACACCTCCGAGATCTGACTATGAAATAGCTGACAGCCAAAAAGGTCAACAAAAAGGTAAAATCAAGGTGTTTCGTGAAAGGCGACCTAGTTCTACGCAGAGCCGATATCGGGAACAGCCGGGATGGAAAGCTAGCAGCCAACTGGGAAGGGCCATACCGGGTCGCACAGAACATCGGACATGGGGCATATATTTTGGAGACTCTTGATAAAAAAAGCGATCAAGCGCACTTGGAACGCGGACAAGTTGAAGATATATTACAGCTAAGAGTTCGTGGCTACAAGTTCAATTACTAGTTATTATTCCTAATTGGCACTTAGTTTTCCATTCAAGTTTTTCAATATTGTTTACAATTCATGTGTTTCTCCTTAATTGAGAGTATGAGCCGGGGTTGACTAGTTCGGCACCCGTGCCCCATACCAATCTCTTTCATTGAGATCATGAATTTGTGGTTACTCCCAAAGCTTATCAATAAATTTTCTCGTTCCTATAAGGAAATTACAAGTGTTGTGCACGGCATGTGATATCTACCATCCTAAACAATGCTAAACGTGTAATCAAACCCTGATCAGGTTGACGTAATCAATTATTGATAATGATTATGTTACATGCTAAGTATTGATTGGATATAAAACAGGGAAAAACATAACCGAGAATACAATACCGACGTTTAACTCGAACAATACCAGACTTGGCCTTTGGAGCCAAACGAATATATAGCAAGCATGCGAACACAGTTATAAATGGAACATATGATAAAGTACGATTATAAAAAGTAAATTATACGAATATACAAATAAAGTCGGGAACAACCCGACAAAAACAAATGTTCAGAGAAATTACATCCATAACCGGCATCCCGGCCTTTCAAACCTTACCCACCTGGTCGCCGCCTTGAGGGGCTGAAACCTCCTCGTCCCAGCAACCAGACCATCGCGCCATGTAATCCTCTTGTTGAGAATAAGGGATCACTTTCCCGTCATGAACATATGACTTGTAGTGCACCTATCCGTGTTCAGATCGATCCCGAAATTCAGGCATCAAACCTGCTCCAAGGCGTTATTGAAGAACTCCTCCGCCACCGACGCCATCATCTCCCTCAGCTCGGCCGCCTCCTTCTCAGCACCCACGAATTTGGACTCGGCCTCTCTAGCCTCCGACTGGGCCCCCTCAAAAAGAGTCTTGACTTCATTTAAATTCTGGGTCCTGAGGGCGATCTTTGCCAAAGACTGTTGGAAGTCATCCCGTGCCCTACTTGCCTCCTTAACCGCAGCTTGAAGGTCCTGTTCGAGCATCTCAGACCTGTGTCGAGAAACCCGAAGCTCTTCAGAAGCAGCGGCAAAACTTTCCTTGACTCTTTGGGACTCGGCCAAGGATGCGGCGAGCTCATCCTTCACCTTAATTTGCCTTGATTTCAGAGTAACCAAACTCTGAACAAGAGAAGCACACCTGAAGGCATGAAGCTACATCTGATCGAGCTCGCTGAGGTCGTCATCAAAAAGGGGGCTCGAGTCTGATAGATGCTTGGGAGCCTTGACGATGGGAAAAAGGTCTTCAATCCCCTTTTCCCAGAGATACTCAGGCATCAATAGAGGAGCCTCAGAAGCCAGGGTCGAAGGAGCTTCACCTGTCGGCACGCCAGTAACAATTGCACTGGGTTTGGGGATGCAGTGGGGTTGGAGAGGGAGTTGAGACAGCCAGCCCGGGATCAGCCGAAGCCACATCAACAGGCAGCTCCCGGGAAGGTTCTAAAACCTTCCTCCTCTTTGACTTGCCCCCATCTACCATTTTGGAGAGGAAGCAAGGAGGATGGTCGACATTGTTGATTCAAGTGAAGCCATGTATAAATGAGCAAGGAGTCAAGGCTTAAATGTTTTGTGCTTTCAACATACTCAAGGATAAAAGTTCCAAGAAAGCTTGAAGACCAATTTGATTAATGTAAAAGGGAGTTTATGATCTGATAATCCAATTGAGCATATCATGCATGAATCATTCATCTAGGATTGTTAGATTAAAGGTCTTAGTAAAAGCAATTAACTAGAAAGGCATTTAAACAAGCAAAGTTTTTGGAAAAATGAAGTTCTACAGTAGTAATCAATTACATAAGTATTGGAATCGATCATTTTGTTCTTCGTGCCTTTTAGAAAACAAATCAAGAACATAGTAATCGATTACATATCGAATTAATCGATTACATAGGCCAAAATATGAAAATCATACTGACTGTCTTAATCGATTACAAATGGTTGTAATAGATTACATCCGGGCCTATGGTAAACATGTTCTACTAAGGTAATTGATTACATATCGTTTTAATCGATTACATAGTTCATTTGAAAATATGTGTCTGACTGTCTTAATCAATTACCATAGTCAGTAATTGATTAATCAATGCATTTAGAAAAAAACATGTTTGTCTGGCTTAATCGATTACTTCACGGAATAATCAATTATATTGTTCATAGCCTAAACTCAGAACCAATCAGGAGCACTTTAATCGATTACATTCTTGAATTAATCGATTACATATACGAAATAATCGATTACAGGAGCGTGTCTAATCGATTATTTTCAGTTAGAAAGTTGTTATAAATAGAACCCACTGCTCTGTGTTTTTGTAACTTGAGAATTTCAAAATCTGATCATTCACAAACATTCACAAGCTTTCATTAGTGACTTTCTGAGTTTCAAAAGGCATATGGGCTTCACAAATTCTTATGGGTTTTTGATTCAAAGAAGTGAAGCATCATTGTTCATCAAAGCATAAGGAGAGGAATGTATTGAGTTTGTAATCTGTCATTCAACTTGTTGAATCATTCATTTGCATGAGTTCTTGGATTATCAGGTGATATCTTTCCTTATTCTTTGAAGGTGTAAAACTGTTATTTGATTTTTGTAAAGATTAGTCTATTGTAAATGGGTTTCTTACATGTTTAGAGATAGTGTTTCTCTAAGGACAGCTGAGTAGTGTTCTCAGTGTAGGTTTTGGTCTATAAGGGTCTAATAATGTTTTAGACTTCTGAACTTTATCTAGGGTTGATAAAGAGAGGCTTGTAATTGCTTGTAAGAATATTTTTGTAATAGTGGAACTCTACTCTAGTGTTGAGTGGAAGAACTAGATGTAGCTTCATAGTGTTTGAAGTGAATTAGTATAAAAATCTGTGGCTAATCTTTCTTCTCACCTATTCATCTCTTAATTGCTTTGTTTGTGAATCAATCTCATTGCACAGAAAGTTATACTTTGTTTTCTATTCTTCTTGTAAAAGAAATTTGATTCAATATTGATTCTTCGTTGAAATAATTTTTAAAGTGATAAAGATCCTGTGGTAACTCTGATTTTAAATTTTTTTAATTTACCAAGATTCAACCAATTCACCCCCCCTCTTGGTTGTGTTGAAGTATTCTATTCATTTTCAGACATTAGTTGGCCTACCCTGACCAGAAGTCGGGGTCAAAGAGCCAGGTGCCTTCCGGGAACGGGGCACCAGATTGCCAGATTGATCCTCCATGTCGGCAGCTACAAAAGGAAAGAAGATACAAAGAATCAGAACAATTGCAATAAATAAATTACCAAATTCAAATGTATCACAAATAGGAGCCCGGATTGACGTTGGCGAATAAGAGACGCAGCACGAGATGGACCCTGAGCCTCTCTGTACGCATCGATCCAGATTACTGAAGAGGCATCCGTATCCGATAGACCCATTTCCTCATATTGATAAGAGGCCGGAGGGAATTCGTGGTGGGCACGGGTTCAGTAGAGTGGGAATCTCCACTTTATGACGGACGATTCCGGACCCTGAAGAAATAATGGTTGTTGGTCGAGTTCGACAACAACCTTGAAATAGTTATTCTTAAAATTTTTGAAAGATTTGCATATACCGAGAAAAGCTTACGATTGGGACGGCTCCTAATGGAAGTCCATCCCTTCCTATTTGGGGGTGCTCGGCCAATTCGACTGGTATGAACATTAAAATAATAAAAGAAAAAGGGAACGGTACAAGAAATTTTTAGGTTGACACACAAATCTTCGAAGGATTTTATGAAAGCCCGACTATTGGGGTGGAGTTGTGAAGGAGCCAAGCGCAAGTGTTTCAAAAGCTACATCTCGAACTGACAAAGGAAAACGGACTCCTAGACGAGTGACCACGTCTTTACAGAAAAATAAAAAATTATGTTCACCCTTCCCGGGACACGAATAGATTGGCTCATCGGGGCCAAGAGGGCAAACAAAGAACCCTTCTTGATTCCCAATGGGAGCGCAGCAACTCTCCCTGGACTCAAAACGGAAGAGGTATTAAGTACCTCATAAGTGACCCAATCGATTGAGATTCCTCTACTACCTCCACTAATGGGGTATACATAATTACCTACAACAAAATAAAAAGCAACAATCAGTAAAGAATACCTGGAGAAACGGTTGCAAGGCAAGAATCTAAATTTGATGAAGTGTTAGCCGACGCCAGGGTAGCATTGTTCAAGGTCGACACTCCGGTCCCAGCATCCGAGTCAGGAGCTAACACAGACACCCCGATCCTGTCTGGCATGGGCTTGGGGATGGGAACTAGGTTATGCCGAGACACGTCGAGGGTCTCGTCAGCTTGTTTGTTGAAGCCAGAGCTCTCCAAGAACAAGAACTTGTCCAGACATTTCGAACACGGTTCAAACCGGGTTTCGAACGATGGTTCTAATGGACTTGGTCCTAAGGGAGAAGAAGATCTTGTAATGGTTGAACCTACAGGGGAACGTGAAGGAATTTCAGAAGGACCCCTAGACCTAAAATCAGAACATGTAAGAACCTTTCGCGTCGAAGAAATTTTGGATTGAGGCTTCTTTGAGGTTTTAGAACCCCAGAAGGGGCACGCAGTAACCTTTTTGATTTCTCCTCTTCTAGAAGAGGGGGGCCAAAGAACTAGAATGTAGAACTAGGAGGGACAGTTTTGTGTATATGCGCTTCCTCTTCAGGAGTAAATCCCATCTTAGGAGGCCAAAATGGGATTATATGCGCAAGGCAAACAAATGGGAAAAGCAAATCACAGACGAAGGAAGGAGGAAACTCAAGAACAGATTAATACATAAGAAATGTATGGGAGCCAGAATAAATCGCAACCAAAGCAACTATAATGAAAAATAGAAGCACGAAAGTCCCAAAATGCAAGAACAAAAGGAAATGTAAGATACTTGGAATGGGAGAAATCCTGGGGAAGTTTGAGCACCAAAGACAGAGAGCGAAAGCGAAAGCCAAGATCGAAAGGAAGTAGAGGAGAGGAAAGCACAAAATGAGTCACCAAGAGCAAATGAAGAAAAAAGAGACCTATAAAAGCAAAAAGAAAGATAATCGCCAAAATACGAAATGCCTGGAGTAGGTAACTGACGAATGTGACCAGTCACGAAGGGGTAAAGGCGTCCAATTTACCCAGAAAGCAGGGGCAAAATGGAGAGAAATTCAAAACACTCGTGATTAAAGTGTGCAAAGAAATGACAAAGCACTAAATGATCGGGAGATGTCTCGCTTCCAATACCTGAACAATAATGAAAAACGTTTTGTTTCTCAAAGATGTTAGAAGTCAAAAAGTAGGTCGGCTATGTCAGGAAAGGCACGAGGAGATAACCCGACAACAACCATACCACGGTATCGACATAAAAGCGAGCTCGGGCCCAGAAGGATGCTCCAGATTATTGATAACATGGAATCGAGTAGCTTTATCTCGACACACCTCGGTTGTTTCGAATCCCGGTCCCAAGTCAGACATCCCAACAAGGAGCCTACTAAATAATACATCCCGACTATCCAGAATGCTTGACAATCGGGCTGGGAGCATCTGTTATGGATATTTGGGTTGGGCCCGGTTATGAGAGAGGCCCATTAAGACTCAGTCAACTCACTTTGTTGGTCAGCACCAGTAAGGAGAACGTGGCCATAACTGTTCTAAGTAATGGATATGGGAGTGACTTGGAAACAGAATGCATGAGCCCCAACTGACCAAGAATCTCAGCCAAGATCATGGGGAAATCTCTTGCAACCAACTCCCAAGTCAGTGGTTATAAATACAAACACTTCCAGAAAACAAGGTACACACAGCTCTTACTCTCTCTATTCCTTTCACACAGTGCACACACCCCACGTCAATTGTGGTGTTCTTGCTCTAGCGTTGTGATCTTCTCATCTGAGGCATTTTGCTTCCATAAATACCTTCAGAGAGAGTCTGATCCTATATTAATTATCCAGCCATCTCTGCTGAACATTTCCGTTCATCACGAATAGAACAAATTTAATATAAGCATCTAAAGAATCATTCCTAGGACACATAATGACAAGCTACCAATGACCCCTAAATTCAAGAATAATTAGTTACTTATAATGCAAACATTCTTTTAATGCATTTGTTAAATTTTACTTGCTAATTCAAGTAAGCTGGGTAGACCTTTCTTTGAGATTCCTTCACTCATGTTTCAATGTAATGTTGACATTCATCACGTCTATCCTTTGCATTGTGTATGGACCTGAGGCTCAAGGAATCCATACACGAAATTGTGACCCAACCATATACTCAACTCATCAATAAACCTATTTTTAAGATTACAAATGAAAATTGTAAATCATATATATCATAAGGAATATTAATTATTAGTTAATGAAAGTAGACCTTGAAATAGAATTTACTTACATTATCCATAACTGTAGTATAGATATGTTCAAACATTTGTCACACGATATTATTTCATTTACATCAGAATATATGATGAAGAAGGATGCTTCTACATTAGGAATCCCAAATTTTGTCTTATCCCACAACAACTCAATAGGCTTCTCGTAAAGATCATACAAATTCTTAATTAGGTCACCCAAGGGATCAACTCCACCAACGGTATTCAACCTTTGAACAGGTTCAACCTGTGTCTTTGGATGAATAGTTGAATCCTATTTAGTTAATAAACATAATAATTAACCTAATGTTAGTAAAAAGATTTTAACAATATAAGAATGTCTTAATACTGTTAAACATAAAAAAATACCTCATGTAATACAGGTTTCACATGTTTGGGTCATGCAATTCGAATTATCACAGTTTTCTACAAATGTTGTTCATATTGTGAAAGTTCAATTAACGTCATTATATATGATTCAATTAAATCAATCCCTAAATTCATTAAGATCACAAATGAAATTGAAATATCATTCCATCAATCTGTGATTAGATACGAATTAGAAAATTAATCAACAACCTAATTTGTTTCCAATGCTAAACACATTTAGAAACATAAAAATCAAATTAGAATTGGAGAAGAAAATGATCATTTACACAAAATTTGAAATACTTATCCAGAAGTCAAATTCCTCAATGCTTGAACTGGATCCTTGAATTGATTATTTGTTTAACCTTCCATAATCATCACCAGTGGAAGAGCAACGAAAATTGAACAAGAAAAGAAAAGAACAGAGTTGAAGAGATGAAGAAATATGAAGAACAATTAAGAGAAAAAGAGATAGAAGAGTTTGTTCTAAAACTTGCACTAGAAATATCTGAAAATGTGTTTTGTACAAAAATGATTCTAACTAACTAACTACACTAATATATACTATGACTAATTAGAAGGGAAGGATAGCCTTGATTAGGTTCAACTAATCTTTCTAATTAAGATAATTACATAATGTAAAGGCCCAATTTCGCAGCCCCAAATCCTAGTGCAGAGGCTCTGACTTCCAAGCCTAAAATGACCCTCAAAATGGAAGAATTAGTCCAAGCGTATTTTTGAAGACTCCTGCAAGATGGTCGTCCAGGCCTATGGGAATGATGACTTCCATTTTCTGATGGTGGCACCAAGTTGTCCGCCCTTCTTTTTCATGTACTGGTGTCTCTTGGAGGTGTTGGGTTTAATTCTTTTCTTGATGTCTTTCCAATGTGCTCTACTTGAGCACTTGAATGTGGTCCCCTCTCAACTTCATCCTAATAGTTGGGCTATGGTGAAGGCCTTCGAGATCTTGTGCCCTTTCTTTAACATCCGACATAGTATGTCGGTGTTTTTGTATTTTTTTTTCCAGATGAAGTTGATAGGCAAGATCGGCTTGGTTTTCTTGAACAACGTGTCCAAGAAGCGATTCGAGTTTGACTTGAACATGTTTCATCGCTTCAAGTTCCTGACTATTGATATAGTGGTTGATGGGTTACCACTGATGTTTAACCGGGACGGGAAACCTCGCTTCCCATTCTACTGGCAGTTGGACCCCACCAGGTTCAAGTCTTTCGACTAGGATCTGTTAAACCTTGTGGAAAGGGTTCAAAAGGCTATTCTAGAACAACTATCGACCTTATTGGACACACGGGTCATCTTGTCCATTCCTTTAGTGAACGATCCTCTCGCTGCCTTGGATAGTAAGATGTCTTGCCTTGTCTTCCTCTGTGTTTGATGTTGGCCCGAATTTTAAAATTACCGGCCATAACTCAATCGCTGAAAATAAAAATAAACATACCTAAGTATTTCATGATAATTAAAAACCAAATACGAAGACTTTTAAAACAATTGTTGTGTTTTGCTTGATTTTCAGGTATAATGGGCGACTTTGCTTGTAGGCCTTTGGTGAAGCAAGTCGAACCTATTGATGGCACAGTGCCACCTTCCATTGTCGACCCTCTTGCTAAAGAAAGGGATCAACCTACTGCCAGGGTTAATCCTGGTGATATTATAATTATCGAGGCTTCCCCTAACGCACATTCCTCTGTTTTAGCTAAGAGGAAGCGAGACGACAATGTTCGAGTATTAGCCGCAAGAAGTCAAGGGCCCCTTTCAGCCTTCGCGCTATGAGGCATGTTGTCAGTTTGTTGTCTGGTTCAAGTGGCCCTTCTGCTGCTTGTTCACAGAATCTACCTGCAGCTCCCTCATCCATCCAAACTATTGTACCCATTCCCGCTCCTCTGACTCCTCCTTCTCTGCCTATTCAGGAGGTTTCTGGTTCTCCTACTGTTGTGGCTAATGCAATGGTTTCTTTGGTCGGCCCTGTCGTGGCTCCTTCATCCACCCTTACTGCACCCTTGCCGAGCGCTGGTGTGGCAACCACTAGTGCTCCAGAAATGCCACCTCCTTCTCCTTCATTTCCACCGGTTCCTACTTTTGTTGTATTGGCATCGACATTGCCCTCCTCCTCTTCTTGTCCTAGTGTTTCTCTTGATCACGTCTATCCTTTGTGTGATATTGACTCGCTTTGGAGTATAGGGTATAGGCCGGAATAGAGAACTCTAACTCGCTTTGTGTCTTCCTTTGACAAGAATTTGATCTGGTCGATTGGGGTTCAGAATGCAAACAATTTTGCCAAGGTTTTTCTCCAAAGGAGTCTGCCGATTCTGGAGGAGAATGGACAGCGGCACTAGGAAGCTCTGAGCAAGGTGGCATCCTAAGAGACTGAGATAGCCAAATGGAGGGTCACTGCTCTAACTATTTGGAGGGTGGAGTGTCCCAAGGTGGCCAATGTCATTGTCGCCTTTGTTGAGTCAATTAGGTCCAACCACCAACTGTCATCCAATGTTGCTGATGCTCTGGCCAAGCTATTGTGTACAAGGCTGGATGCTAATGGAATGGCTGGACACTGTAAGAACTTGTTGAGGGATAAGGACTTGCTAGCAAGGTGGAGAGCACTGCTACTGAGAAGGACTAGCTTGCCAGGATCGTTGTAGCAGAGACTAAGTATCAATTTATTGCTACCGCAACATGTGAGTTAAAGTGACTTAGATATCTTGTACGACTTGAAAATGTCACACCCTCAGCCTATAAGACTATTTTTGTGATATTCAAGTTGCTAATGATATGTTGTTAATGTGGTGTTTCAAGAATGCACAAAGCATATTGAGGTAGACTATTACTCCAATACATTTTCACACATACAACCAACTTGTATGTAGAAATTTTTATCAAAGCTCTTAAGCTAATAGTTTGAGTTTCTTCTTGACAAGTTGGGCATTTCCGACTATCATGCTTTAACTTAAGGGGAATTGTGAAAGTGTGTTCAACTTGAGGGGGCATTGTGAAAGTGTGTAAATATATTTTGTATATACTTAGGAAATCGTGATTCATAGTACATTTAGGAAATCATGACTAAGAAGTCTATTTGGATACAAAGTTAAAAGAGTTTCTCTACTAAAAAGAATTATATATTTTTAGTGAAAAAGTTCTTAAAAGCACTTATGGCTTGTAACCAAATAGGTCAATAGTGTGTTTTGAAATTATTGAAAAAACAACCTAAATTGTGGTCACTCCAAGATAGAGAGGGTGTGTTGAAAGTCTCATGTGATAAGTAACCATGGACAAAAGGAGATATGTTGAAGTCTCATATCGACTAAAGATTGTATCAAGATAAACTATATAAGTGGAGAGCAATTCTTATATTAGAAGTCGATTTTGTAGGGTTGAGTTAGACTCATAAGTTGAAACATGAAACCAAACAGGCTTTCAGAGTATATTTAGGAGGGTTTAGGGATAGGAGAATATTTGAAAATAATCTTAACAGATTTATCTTTATTTGGGCTTTTAGAATTTGTATGTCTACTGCCTTTTGGCCTCTTGGAAACAGAAATCATTGATTCTAAAAGCAGATTTGTACAATCAGGAATGGAGTCAATCCCACGGAGAAATTGCTTTCAACTTCTTTGGACGTTTCTCGGATGAATCCAAAACCTCAGTACCAACCCTTTTACTTGTAATATTTTCTTGTAGATTTTTGGGATTTGTGAAAGATTTCCTGCCTGTATACGTGAATTCCATACCATTTCACAATAGCCATTCTTGTTGGCCCATGGTCACCTTGTATACAGCAATTCCATTCCATTTCAATCTACAGATGATTCCAATCGCTCTTGACCAATGTTCCTCTGAGATCTTCATAACTAACAAGGGCAGTTAGATTAAATAGCCACACATGATCTGTCTCAACCGACCAATCGTAACAACGTTTGGACAATATCCTTTTGTGGCCATTGATGACTATACAGAATGTAACTTGAAAATGGTGGTGCAGTGGATTTTCGAGCATTCCGAAAGAAACACACACAAAAATCCTTGGGAATCTCTCACGGCCCCAAAAGGTTATGGATCTTTCACTGCTGCAATGGTCAAACCATTCTGGAATCCTTAAACCTGGAAGAATTACAGTTTTCTGCCCAGTTTCATGAAATGCCTGATCACACAAAAATAAGGAAAATCTTTTTGAAAGAGCAAAGGATTCACAAAATAAACAGATTAATTAACAAAAGAAAACTCAAACAAGAAGCATTAGAGAATATAGCCTGGCTCAATAGTACATTTGATGACTGAGATGTCAATGATGTGCAGTTTAATGCATCTATGTCTTCTAATTTAGGGGGAATGACTAAAATATCTTGAAGTTGGTTGCAATTGCTTAGCAAAAGAGTCTTCAAATTGATACATTATTTAATGCACCCTGGAAGGACTGTAAAACTATTGTAAGATATGTCCAAATATACCACATTGGCAAAACCACTGAGACATATAACAAGATGTTCAGTTGTTAAGTTGCAAGAGCTCAGATACAGATGAACAATGTTTGGAGAAGCAGATAATCTCAGTTGTCCATGATCTTCGCATTCAATAGAAATGTCAAACCCTCTACACGAGTCGGCTTGAATTTCCTGGAGTCTCGGTAGTGCAAAAATGCTAATGGGTAGCTTATCAAGCCTAGCACATTCCATTAGATTTAAAGAGTCAAGCCCTCTAAGATTTCCAATAGAGAATGGTAATTCCTCTATGGCAGTTTGCCACAAGTTGAGATACTTCAAATTTTCTATCTCACACAATATTTCTGGAAACCTCACAAGTCTCAAGCACTCAGAGAAAGAGAGCTCTCTTCAAACTATCATAACTCACTTTAAGTATACTTTGAATTTCTCCATCACAAACTCGTTCATATCTTTCTAGTGCAATCTCCAATTCATCAATTGAAGGCCATGATAAATCAGAACCAACAACATTCATTTTCTCTGACAAATCAGAACCAATATCCTTCAAAACCAATGGAAGGCCAGGGAACAGTGAACTAGTGCCCGTTCCCAAATGGCATTATAATAATCAGGTACAGGTCCCTTGGTTACCTTGGAACTTAGAAGTTGCATAGCTTCATAATATTCTAACGTAGGTACATCATATATATTTTCAACTCCATGAGCAGCTAGAACATCTTTACACCTGCTAGTTATGATAATTTTACTGCCCAAACCAAACCAATTGCATTCTCCAGCTAAATACTCCAATTGCTCCAGCTTGTCCACATTATCAAGTATCAAAAGAACCCTTTTGCCGTGCAACATCCTAATCAGGATTGAAATTCCTTTGTGCTCATTATCCACTTTGATATTCTCACCGGCTATATCAGAAAGAATTCCCTCTTGCAGATATGCTAACCCATATTTGGCTGAACTTCCTCTAACATCACTGAGAAAGCATGAACATTCAAATTGTGGACTGATGTGATTACACAAAGCTTCAGCAAGAGTGGTTTTACCAATTCCACTAACTCCACATATCCCTACCATGACGACAGCGGGATCAGTCATTTGCAAACGGAATATTACTTTAGGTATATGTGACTCTTAGTCAGTATAGGTTATCATATAACTATAGTTAAAAGTTAGCTTAAGAGGTTAGTTTAGTTGGGTATCTTTGTAACCATAGTTGCAGTAGTTAGTTACAATGTTTGTTATCTCTGTAACTACCTATATATATTCAGGTGACTAATCATTTTCTGTAATCATAAATTCATTCAATAATAAGCTTGTTTTTCTTGTCCTTTTTCTTAGCTTCCTCTGGAAGTTTCTTCTTCTTCTCCAAGCTTTTGTATCCATGGCTGATACATGCGGATGAATGATGCACATGATATATGGAAAGATTTAAAATCAAGGTACTCACAGGGTGATTTGTTGAGAATTTCTGAGCTTCAGCAAAATATGACATCTATATGACAAGGTGATAATTCCATTACTGATTATTTTACACAGCTTTGAGTTATATGGGATGAATTAGAAAGCGATCGACCTGATCCTTTTTGCATATGTGACCCAAAGTGTATGTGTGATGCTCTTAATAGTGTTACGGAAAGAAAGAAACAGGATCAAGTTATGCAGTTTCTTAGAGGTTTAAATGATCAATTTAGCACTGTAAAATCCAATGTACTAATGATGGATCCATTGCCTAGCATAGCAGAGGTCTTTTTATATGCAGTTCAACAAGAAAGAAAGATCAATGATAATGATTTAATAGGAAGCTCTAGCCTGATCAATGCAGCAAGCACAACTTCATCAAACTCATGTACTTATTGTGGAAGAGATAATCACATGGTGGATAGATGTTATAAGAAAAATGGATTTCCTCCAAATTATGCTTTCAAAGGAGGAAGAGGCAGTCAAGGCACCCAAGGTAGAGGGAATTTTGGTGGAAGAGGAGGCAAGGTTTGCACTTACTGTGGTATTGCCAATCACACAGAAGATGAGTGCTACAAGAAGCATGGATATCCACCTGGACACAAATTTTACCAGTCTCAGGGCCCAAAAATTAACTGTGTTAATGTTGTTAAAGAAGAAGGTGATAATGATGCAGTTCTGGAGAGAAATCAAGAAGCATGATGAAATGAAATTGACTTCTCAGCAGTACAAAGCTTTGATGACATTGTTACAACAACAAAGTTTGACCCATAAAAACTCACATGTGGACCAAAGTGGAATAGTCACTGGTTCAACTGGTACAAATAACATACACAAAGGTAAAGTTTTATCTATTACCTGTAATATAAGCAAATCCAATCCAAATGAATGGATTCTGGATTCAGGAGCAACAGACCATGTCACATCCTTTTCTCATTTTTTTTCTTCTTGTAAAAGGATAGATCCTATAATTGTTAAACTTCCCACTGGCCATACAGTTAGTGCTACTCATGCAGGCAGGGTTCCATTGTCTCAGTTTTTGTACCTTGAGGATGTCTTGTACATACCTACTACTTTTGAGTTCAACTTGATTTCAATATCTAAGTTGCTTTTTGTTTGCCTTGCAAGCTGACTTTTATGAATGATAAATGTTTCATATAGGATATGCAGAACCTACAGATGATTGGTATAGTTGATGTGATGGGAGGTCTTTATAGGCTCAAAGTGCTTCCTCTCAGCCTCAACAAGGAGTCTAATTCCAGTTGTACCACAGACTTTGTTTCTTCTAGTGTATCAACACTTACATGTAATAAATTTTCCATAGATTTGTGGCATTTTAGGCTTGGTCATCCTTCTTTTGAAAGATGGTTGTTGTTAAAACAACATATCCTCTTCTTAATTCAGACAAAAACTTTGTATGTGATACATGTCATCATTCAAAACAGAAAAAGCTACCTTTTCCTTATAGTAATTCTTATGCTTCCTGTGCTTTTGCTCTTACACATATTGATCTTTAGGGACCCTGCTATGTGACTTCTATGAATGGTTTCAAATATTTGTTAACCATAGTAGATGATCATACAAGATTTGTTTGGATTTTTCTGTTACATTCAAAAGCTGAAACACAATACCATTTACAGAGTTTTGTCAACCATGTTGAGAGGCAATTCAACACTAAAGTGAAAACCATTAGGTCTGTTAATGGGTCAAAGTTTATCATGAAGTAGTTCTATCATGACACAGGAATTATTCATCAAACCTCCAGTGTTGAAGCTCCCCAACAAAATGGGATTGTAGAAAGGAAACATCAACACTTACTTAACATAACCAGGTCCTTGTTGTTTCAGTCCAATTTGCCTTCCATTTTTTGGTCTTATGCTCTCATCCACTCTGATGTTTTTGTTAATTGCATGCCTACACCTTTCCTTGGAAACAAGGCCTCATATGAAAAATTGTATGGAACCATGTATGATATTAATTCCTTGAGAGTTTTTGGTTGTCTATGTTTTTCCAGTACCTTGACTTCTAACAGAAAGAAGCTTGATCCTAGAGCTGCTACTTCTGTTTTTCTGGGATT
>PYAF01003758.1:0-11614 GCA_007407185.1 Glycine tomentella
ACCTTAAAGCCTAAACTAAAACAATTATCAACTAACCTAACATCTATTGTGCTAAAAAATAAGTACATGCATCATTAACAATATAAATAACTAATTAAGAACAACATCACTAAAAGGCAGAGCAGCGCGCTTACTTGTTTGCAAGATTTTCTCTGAACAACTTCGAAATTCAGCAGAGCTTCGCTGCACAGAATATCCAGCGAAAACTCTAGAGAGAAGGCAGAGCACTTCTAGAGAGATAGTGGAAAGTGAGGAAATGGTTGGGGGGGGCTTATTTATAGAATTGGGGTTGTTATAACATGCCTGGATTAGGCATGTTACAACATGCCCAATCTAGGCGTGTTGTAACATGCCTAATCTAGGCATGTTATAACAATCCCAATTCTATAAATTTTGTAACATGCCTTAATCTAGGCATGCTACACAGCCCCATTTCTGTAAATATTTGTGAAACAGCCCCTTATCGGTAAATATTTTGAAAAAAACACCATTTAGGTTCTTTTGCCCTTAGGGAAAGGCTGGATGCTATTGAGGCTAATATGGATGATAAAGCCTCTGCTGAATTCTAGGATTGTTAGTTTATGGTTTTTCTAGTTTATGTTCAGTTTATTTTTCTGCTTGTATTGAACAAGTTATGTTGTGTTTTCTTTCATATTTGCTTTAAAATTCCTTTATGTACTGCCCCATATGCTAATCATATTAATGAAGTTTGCTATTCCAGTTTAAAATCCGTTGTGCCTACTTTATTTTTGACTTTTAACAAGCCAAATAGGGGGAGAATTGATTAAGGGGGAGTGATTTGAAACATACTCTGTTTATCCCTGTTTTTTAATTCAATTTTTGCCCAGTTTTTAATTTGAATGTATGCTGGAATCTAGGGGGAGCTAATGTGTAAAACTGAACTTAATAAATTGGTATAATACTAAATTGAATGATTCTTGAGAAACATATGGTTTAACGCTTGGTTCTTGGCAAGGAATTTTGAAATTTTTCCAGGTTTATAGAAGCTTGTTCGACAATGACTGTTCAAAATAATTCCCAAGTACTTGTGCCTAATCAAATTGAAGATTTGGCATGTTTAAAGCCAAAAAGGGGGAGATTGTTGATTCAGATGAAGCCAAGCATCAATGGACAAAGGTCAAGCTTCAAGGTTTTGTGCTTTCAACATGCTCAAAGGAAAAGTTCCAAAGAAAGCTTGAAGACCAATTTGATTAATGTAAAAGGGAGTTTATGATCTGATAATCCAATTGAGCATATCATGCATGAATCATTCATCTAGGATTGTTAGGATTAAATGTATAAGTAAAAACAATTTATTAAAAAGGCACTTAAGAAGCAAAGTTTTTGGAAAAACAAAGTTGCATTATTAATAATCGATTACAAGGCCAGTAGCATCGATTATTTTGTTCTTCGTGCCCTTTAGAAAACAAATCATGATCATTGTAATCGATTACATATCGGATTAATCGATTACTCAGGCTTTTTATGAAAGATGGAACTCTCTGTCTTAATCGATTACAAAATTTGGTAATTGATTACATGTTTACTTAGAAATACATGACCTGTTGGTATTTCATCGATTACACATCGTGATAATCGATTACATAGTTCATTCTTGAAAATATGGTCACTCTGTCTTAATCGATTACATAGTTCATTACCAGTTTATGTAATCGATTACATGCTCTTACATGCATACATGAAGAAATCATGGCTCTCTGTCTTAATTGATTACGTATCGGAATAATCGATTAAATGGTTCGTTCTTGAAACTCAGTTCACATTTTAAACATTTTAATCGATTACTATCTTGATTTAATCGATTACATATACTAAATAATCGATTACTGGAGCGTGTTTAATCGATTATTTTCAGTTAGAAAGTTGTTATAAATAGAACCCACTATTCTGAAGTTTTTAATTTTTGAGATTTCGAATTCTGGGCAATCACAAACTTTCTTCAGCTTTCATTAGTGAATTTTCTGAGTTACTAAACACATAGGCTTCACAAATTCATATGTTTGATTGATTCAAGAGTATGAAGCATCATTGATCATCAAAAGCATAAGGAAAGGAATGCATTGAGTTAGTAATCTGTCATTCAACCTGGTGAATCATTCATGTGCATGAGTTATTGGATTATCAGGTGATAGCTTTCCTTATTCTTTGAAGGTGTAAAACTGTTCCTTGAATTTCTGTAAAGATTAGTCTATTGTAAATGGGTTTTCTTACATGATTAGAGATAGTGTTTCTCTAAGGGAAGCTGAGTAGTATTCTCAGTTTGGGTTTGGTCTCTAAGGGTCTAATAGTGTTTTAGACTTCTGAACTTTATCTAGGGTTGATAAAGAGAGGCTTGTAATATCTTGTAAGAATATTTTTACAATAGTGGAACTCTACTCTAGTGTTGAGTGGAAGAACTGGATGTATCTTCATAGTGTTTGAAGTGAACCAGTATAAAATTTGTGGCTAATCTTTCTTCTCACCTATTCATCTTTTAATTGCTTTGTTTGTGAATCAATTTCATTGCACAGAAAGTTACACTCTGTTTTCTATTCTTCTTGAAAAAGGAATTTGATTGAATATTGATTCTTGGTTTTTGAAACAATTTTTAAAGTGATAAAGATCCTGTGGTGAAACTCTGATTTGAAATTTTAATTTACCAAGGTTCAACCAATTCACCCCCCTCTTGGTTGATTTGAAGTATTCCTTTTTGTTTTTCAGATACAATGGTTGATAACAATTGAACTCTTAAGGAATTGGCTACACCTGATGTTGTTTATCAACCTTGGTGTATTCAATATCCTGAGGTAGAGGTTAGTTATGAGCTAAAATCTGGACTAATCCATTTGCTTCCAAAGTTTCATGGTCTTGCAGGTGAAGATCCACATAAACATCTTAAGGAGTTTTATGTAGTGTGTTCCATCATGCCACCACATGACACTCATGAGGACTATGTGAAGATGAAGGAATTTCCATTTTCTCTGGATGGTGTGGCTAAGGACTGGTTGTACCTTCAACCAGATCCTATCAACACTTGGACTGATATGAATGAATACAATGAACACACTTCAAATAACCAAGAGGGGGTGAATTTGTTAAAACAGTCTTTTAAAACTTTTCTTTAAAACAATTTGCAGAATTAAAACTTGGATCAGATCACTCAATCACCCTTTATCAAAATCAGAATTTTCTTTCAATCTAGAATCACCTTAGAATGCATGTAATGTCTGAAATGCTTCTTTGTTGATTATATATAGATTTCTAAATACAGGCAATGAAAGAAACAACGACAAAGAACACAAGACACAACAATTTATACTGGTTCACCTCACAAACATGGAGGCTATGTCCAGTATCTTCCAACCAACACTAGGTTAGAGTTTTCACTAAATCAAATTATTCTTTTACAAGCAATACAAGTGATTATCTTTATCAACCCTAGATAAAGATATTGAATTCTAAAACACTATTAGAATACAAATCACAAAGATCCTGAGAACCATACTTAGATCTTTACCCCTTGAGAACCCTACTCAAGAAAGCTTGAAAGAACCAAAATGATTTACACCACAGAATTCTAAAACAAAAATTCTAAAAGAAAGAGTTCAAGAAATACACAACCTGAGATCCTTAACAGATGATTGAATGAATGTATGGAGTTACCAATCAATCAGGTTGTATGAATTTCAATGCACATACTAATCTTTCTTGAAATCTCTTTTTCTTAGAAACACATCATTTCCAAAGTCAATAACTCTTTAATCTTCTCACAAGATGTGTCTCTCTAAGTAAAATCAGTTTCTTGATCTTTTGAATGCACTTAGAACTTTTGGTAAGACTCAATCTCAAAGTATATTTCGGTCTCAAAAATGTTCTGATATCTCTAAGTGCAGACCCATAATGCCTTTAAATAGAAAACTGATTTAACAGACATTAATCGATTAATCCGTTAAGGTAATAAATTATTTTAACATATGTAATCGATTAATATGTTCTTGAGCTTTTCTGGAAAACTTTCATGAACAACTTAGTCAATTAATACGTGATGTAATCGATTAACATCGACAACTGATTTACGAAAACAAGTTGTGGTAATTGACATGATAATGGTAATCGATTAAATCAAATAAGCTCAGATAGAAACAAGCCTTTGTAATCGATTATGCCTTACTTGTAATCGATTAAAGCAGGCACTCATTATATGTAAAATGCACTTAGTAATAGATTACGATTTACCTGTAATCGATTAAAGAAGTCAGACATATTTTGAAATAACACTTGGTAATCAATTACAGAAGAATGGTAATTGATTAAAGTGTTCATCATGGCTTTCCCAGAAATTAACACACATATGTAATCGATTACATTAGACTGTTAATCGATTAGCACAATGTAAAATCTAATTTTTCTAAAATCATAAGCCATGTGTTTTTTTTTGCAAATATAAGCATTTAATCCTATATACTACACATGAATGCATGTAAATGAATTATGTAAATGCAATGCAAGGATCATTAGGCAATGTACTTGAACCACTTAGACAAATTACAAATTCTATCAAAATAATTGGACATGTAAAAAGCTAAAACTCCAAGCCAAATACTTTAGCCTTGCTTTGATAAACTTGCAGCTCCTACTTCCAGCTCCCCCTATATCTAACAATCTCCCCCTTTTTGGCTTTGAACATGCCAAATTTAATTCAAATTCAATTGATCATTTGTTTAGCATTTAACTTCCTTGAGAGTGAAATATAGCTTTTAACTTCCTTGAGGAATGAAAGGTAGGGATGAGCATTATGCTTAATCAACCTGAAACAAATTAGCCTCTTGCCAAGAACAAGTGTTAAGTATATGAAGTTTCGAGTATCCATGCATTTCATAATCATTTGCTCCCCTTACTTAGACATATTTGTTATAAAAAAATAGAGCAGAGCAAAACAGAGCATTTGCATAGAACAAAACATCAATTATTTGATTATTTCTCCCCCTATTTGGCTGATTAAAGACAAAAATCAATAAAAAAAATTAGAGGTAAGAAATTAAACTTCATTTCATTGATGGAAATAACTCAGTACATTAATCTAAAAATAGAACATAAGAATTTAAAACAAAACTTAAGTAAACCATAAACAAGAAAACATAAAAAGCTAGCTAAGTTTGTCAACATCATCTAGAACAAGCCTAGCTTCTATATTTTCAAGCCTAGTTTTCATCTTTTCCAAAGATGAATTGGTCTCAACCCTATGTTTATGATGAAGATTGAGTAAAGCATCCATCGTTTGAACCATTAGTGATTCAAACAAAGAGTATTGGTACTCACCAGCACCTTGTTCAGCTTCAGCTTCTTCATCTTCATTTCCTTCTCCTCCAGCAGCACCTTCAGGTTGTTGCAGCTCACCCACCATTTGCCACCCTTGTGGTGTTTTTGTCAGACCAAGCTTTTGGAGATGCTTGGTTTTGATGAGACTGACAATATCAGAGGTATTGTCAATTATCTCATCAGAGACGTCAATATGGAAGTAATCAATAAACCTAGAGATTATTAATACAACATATGGAAAACTATAGCTAATCAACCTTTTTTCCTTCAACATAGTCTCAACAAACACAAGTGGCCAGTTAATTTGGGTAGCAGATTTGATGCCATACACAAGCTGTAGGTCATCATCTATGGCTTGTGCATGATTGGTAGATCTAGGAGTGAGGATGTAGGTAATGATATATTGAAGAAGTCTTCCTTCACTAACCATATTTCCTGTGCCAAGCCTTAGCTTCAGCCTAGCTTGAGGGTCTTAAAGCATCCCTCTATAGGTGTCAATCCTATTATAACCACCTATTTCTTCCTCAAATTTCCTGGCTCCGTCAGGAGAGATGCCAGCTACTGCTTGCCAAACCTCTTCATCAATCACCATGGGAACACCCTTTATTTGAGAGTGAATTACCCCTTCCATGGTAGCCTTCATACAGGTGTAGAATACCTTCATTAACTCAGGGTAAAAAGTACCCTTAAGTTCTACAAACTTCTTCAATCTCTGAATTTCAAGAAGGTCAGGGAATTGAAAACCTTCCTTGACAAACCAGTCAAGGTGCAGATATTTAGGGGGCATGATTAATTTGGTGGCATTAAATTGGGTATAGGTCATTCTATCCTTTTTTTCAAGGAACCAAGAACGCAGTCTGTTCCCTGAGGATTTGGATGACCCATCAACCCTTCTTTTTCCAGTTTTTACTCTCTTAGAGGTAGACATTATGTAGGAAAGGTATTTCAAATCTAGGCTAGAAGAAAAAAAGAAGAAAACTCAGAAACTCAATGAGCAAGCTTGAAGAGAGAAGGAATTCAGGTGTGAATTTCTCTCTTGAGAAAACTGAATTTATAGACAATTTTGTGCTCAAGTTTGAATTTTAAACGTTGTAACTGTTTCTACACGTTCCTAGGCCATAACTATACAGTTACAGATTCAAATTTTGAATTTTGAATGAAATCTGACTGTTTAGATTTTCAAATATTCTGCAGAGCTTCAGTAACTGCCATAAATAACTGATTACAGAAGAAATGTAGTCGATTATTTCGTTCATCATTAAGATAAATAATAGACCAGTAATTGATTATTTCGTGACATAATCAATTAAGGCAGATAACATTTGAATCAGATGAGAGTTTTCATTGAAGTGTAATCGATTATTCTGAGGGGTAATCGATTAAAATAGAGAATATTTGAATAGAGAAGTATTTCCTATGAGCTGTAATCGATTATTCTGAGTGGTAATCGATTAAGACAGAAAATAGTTGAACAAAGAAGCATTTCCTATGAGCTGTAATTGATTATTCCGAGTGGTAATCGATTAAGACAGAGCGAGACAGGAATCAGAATCCAATTTTTATGAAGTGTAATCGATTATTCCGATAGTGTAATCGATTACATATCACAGAAAATGTCTCTAAATCAAGGTTAAGCATCAAATAATCGATTAAACCAGAGCATTATGTAGAAAGAATAAAGTATATGCATTCAATTTCGAATTTCAAGCACATATGATGATATGGCTAGATGACATGTAATATCATACAGATTATCACACAACAAGCAAGCTATGATATATTAGATTCATCAAGAATTCCTAACATGTTTTTAAGTGAATAGAATCCATCTCTTGCTAAGGGTTTAGTGAATATATCAGCCAATTGATTATTAGTTTCAACAAACTCAATTTTGATATTACCCTTTTGAATGTGATCTCTGAGAAAGTGATGTCTGATCTCAATGTGTTTAGTCTTTGAGTGCATTTCTGGATTTTTAGATATGTTGATTGCACTTGCGTTGTCACACAGCCAGGAAATATCTTGTAGCTCAACACCAAAGTCTTGTAGTTGTTGCTTCAACCAGAGACTTTGTGCACAGCAGCTTCCAGCAGCAATATATTTAGCTTCAACAGTAGATAAGGCTACACATGATTGTTTCTTGCAGTGCCAAGAAATCAAAGAACTTCCCAGCAAGTGGCATGTACCACTAGTGCTCTTCCTATCCAATTTGCACCCTGCAAAATCTGAATCAGAATATTCAATTATACTAATAGAAGTACCTTTTGGATACCATAATCCAACTTTTGGTGTGGACTTAAGATATTTGAGAATCCTTTTTACTGTAGTAAGATGAGATTCCTTGGGATTTGCTTGATATCTTGCACATAAGCAAACACTTAGCATTATATCAGGCCTACTTGCAGTTAAGTATAACAAGGATCCTATCATTCCTCTGTACTTTGACTCGTCAACACTTTTTCCTTTGTCATCTAAGTCAAGATTTGTTGATGTAGCCATAAGAGTTGCAACATCTTTACTTTTTTCCATCTCAAATTTCTTAATCATTTCCAAACAGTACTTTGATTGGCTAAGAAATGTTCAATTCTTCATTGCTTCACTTGAAGTCCAAGAAAGAATGTCAATTCTCCCATCATAGACATCTCAAACTCGCTCTGCATAGAGATAGAAAATTCCTTGCACATAGACTGATTAGATGAACCAAATATTATATCATCTACATAAATTTGAACTATCAAAATATCATTGCCTCTTTTCTTCATGAACAAAGTTTTGTCCACTTGTTCTCTTATGAAAGATTAATCAATAAGAAATTTGCTCAATCTTTCATACCAAGACCTTGGAGCTTTTTTCAAACCATACAATGCTTTTCTTAGTTTAAACACATGATGTGGATGTTTAAAATCAATGAAACCAAGAGGTTGATCAACATATATCTCCTCCTCAATATATCCATTTAAAAATGCACTTTTAACATCCATTTGAAACAATTTAAAACCCATTAGACATGCACAAGCAAGCAGCAACCTAATGGTATCCAATCTAGCAACTGGAGCATATGTTTCATTATAATCAATGCCTTCCTCTTGGTTGTAACCTTTAGCAGCCAATCTGGCCTTGTTCCTTATGATGATACCACTTTCATCAAGTTTGTTTCTAAAAATCCACATGGTGCCAATAGGTTTATGAGAAGAGGGTCTAGGAACTAATTCCCAAACTTCATTTCCCTTAAATTGATTTAATTCATCATGCATGGCCATCATCCAATGTTCATCAAGTAAAGCTTGGTCAATGCTTTTTGGTTTAATTTATGAAACAAATGCCATTGTACAACAAAGATTTCTTAAAGAGGATCTAGTAGAAACCCCCTTTGATACTTCCCCAATAATATTGTCAAGAGAAAGATCTTTAGTAGTTCTCCAATCCTTGTGCTCTTGAATGGGTGTTGAATGTTCCACTTTGTCATTTGAATCAAGCTTTATCTTTTCATTAAACTGCATAACATCTTCTAATTGTTCTGCATCATTAAGACATTCTTTTTCTTCCTTGTAGGTGTTAGATTCATCACAAGTAACATGCACTGATTCTTCTACACATAATGTTCTTTTGTTAAAGATTCTATATGCTTTACTTTGTAAAGAATAACCGAGAAAGATACCTTCATCAACTTTAGCATCAAATTTGCCAAAAGAATCTTTACTATTATTTAAAATAAATCATTTGCAGCCAAATGCTCTTAAGTTTGAAATGTTTGGCTTCCTTCCTTTGTACAGCTCATGAGGATTTTTCTTCAAAAGAGGGCTTATGAGTAGTCTATTCAAGGTGTAGCAAACAATATTCACTGCATTAGCCTAAAAATGTTTTGGCATGTTTGTTTCATTAAGAAGAGTTCTAGCACCTTTTTCAAGGGATCTATTTTTCCTTTCCACAACACCATTTTGTTGAGGTGTTCTTGGAGCAGAAAAATTGTGATTGATTCCATAATCCTCACAGAATTTTTCAAAATTTTCATTTTGGAATTCACCACCATGATCACTTCTTATTGAAACAATATTGCAAGCTTTTTCATTTTGAATAGTCTTGGCTAATTTTCTAGATGTTGTGAATGCATCATTCTTAGATCTTATAAACAAAGCCCATGTGTATCTAGAAAAATAATCAACAATGACAAGACCATAGTAATTACCTCCTAAGCTCAGTTCTTGAAGGACCAAATAAGTCCATATGCAATAACTCAAGGGGTTTAGTAGTAGAAACAACATTTTTGCTTTGGAAAGAATTCTTTGTTTGTTTCCCCTTTTGACAAGCATCACATATTTTATCCTTCTCAAATTTGAGCTTAGGTAAGCCAATGACTAAGTCTTTTTTAATGAGCTTATTCATATGATGCATGTTCAAGTGACTTGCTCTCTTATGCCATAACCAAGTATCATTAGTTTTACTGGTTAGGCAACTAGTGTTGTGAATGAATGCATGCTCAATGGAAAGTACATATATGTTGCCCTTCCTCTTACCAACATGTAACATCACCATTCTGACTATCACGGATCAAACAGTAGTTATCGTTGAAGGAAACATTGTGTGGAAAATAAGGAACACTCACACTTAACCAAGAGGGGGGGGTGAATTGGTTAACCTTGGTAAAATAAAATTTTCTTTTAACAATATCAGAGTTTGAAATCAAAATTTAATGCCCTTTGGATCTTTATCACAAAACCAATTGAAAACTTTATCCAAAATCAATCCAAGATTTGTTATGCCTAAAGAATAAACTTTCAAAGAAGAATTCACAACACACAAGATATAATTCACAAAAGATATGATATAAACTGCAGAATATAAATCAAGAGACAAGATTTATACTGGTTCACCTCAAAACCTATGAGGCTATATCCAGTTTCTTCTACTCAACACTAGAGTAGAGTTTCACTATTGCAAATATGTTTCTTACAAGCAATTACAAGCTTCTCTTCCTTAACCTAGAAGAAGTTCAGAGATCTAAAACCCTATTAGATCCTTAGAAGCCAAACCCACACTGAGAAACCTACTCAGCAGTCCTTGGAGAAACCCTATCTCCCTTGGAGAAACACTATCTCCTCTTGCAAGAAAAACTAAATACAATAGAATCAACAAAATACAAAGTTACTGCAGAAAACTTAACACCCACAAAGAGCCAGGAAAGAATTCACCTGATGATCCAAGATTGAAATGCATATGAATGAAAAAACTCAGGTTGAATGCAAACCAATTATGCAGAACAACTTTCCTAAACCTTTGTGAAAGAGTAATTTGCTTCACTAACAAGATTAGTAACCCGTGAATGACTTAATGGAAGCAAAACTCAAATAACCCAGAAGAATGCCTTAAGAATTGTTGCGAAACCCGCACACTACAGCAAGTGCACCAATCGTTTCAAGTAATAAAATAGGTAAGTGAGTATCGTTCCCCACAGGGATTGGGTTGAAATTCACAGTAATTATAATTTTCAGTAATTGGAAGTAAAAAGAAATTATTTTAAAAGAGTTGTTGTTGAATTGGTTGAAGTGTTGAATATAAAACAGAATTTAAAGAACTAAGTGCAGTAAATTAAAAGAGTTGTTACCAATAGAAGAATAATTGTGGTCAGGCACAATCATTAATGTTCCCTACCTCTTTCACTTAACTGGTTTATCAAGTTTGATCACTCAATGATACATCTTTTCTATTTTAGTAAATTCTAATTCCTTAGAAATTTAACCCTTTAACAACAATCCTAATTCCTTAGCAATTCTTGTCAAGCATGTAAAAGACTATATCATGAGGGTTGCTATTTCCTATTGCTCAGAGAATAAATCTTTTCTACTTTAGTTAATCCCTAATCCCTTAGTGAATTAACCCTTTAACCTGAATCAAAAACCCAAATCCTTGGTGAATTCTATCAAGTTAAGCATGTAAAAGACTATATTATAAGATTCCGCAGCCACGCATCCCTATCCCTAGGTAATGAATAACTGTTATTTTACTAAGGTCAGAAATTAGAATCCCAACATCCCCATTGCGAATCCTAACCCTCAATACCTAAATAGAATGACCAATTCTAAATAAGAATAAAACAATGAACAGAGTAAAATAAAACAATAAGAATTCTCATTCAATACCAGTCAAGTTACAGAGGAGTTTACATTAGTTCATGGCCTTCCCACAATACAAAATTTAGCCTGCCATAGGCTTCAAAGAAACCAAAGCTGTCAAATAAAACATGATTCTGCAGTGACCTAGCCTTGATTCTTGACTTCCAAGGGTTTAGAATGATGTA
>PYAF01003758.1:11714-31023 GCA_007407185.1 Glycine tomentella
TCATTCAATACCAGTCAAGTTACAGAGGAGTTTACATTAGTTCATGGCCTTCCCACAATACAAAATTTAGCCTGCCATAGGCTTCAAAGAAACCAAAGCTGTCAAATAAAACATGATTCTGCAGTGACCTAGCCTTGATTCTTGACTTCCAAGGGTTTAGAATGATGTAGGGAAGTGTGGAGATGATGTTGGATGATGTCTAGAGACCTTTCCTCAGTCCCAGAGGCCTTGTATTTATAGAATGGTTTAATTAGAGTAACAGAGTATCTTTCTGGGCCAATTTTCGAACTGTATCTTTTTAATTCAGGAAACAGCGTCTTTAGCGTCTTTATGGCGCTGATGGCACGGGATCCCGCGCTGATCGTGCGGGTTGCACGAATGAGAATTGTCTCCAGAGCTTGTGGCGCAAATCGCGCGGAATCTGGCGCTGATCGCGCCAGACCTTCGAATGGATGGCGCTGGTAGCGCGGCTCCCACGCTAACCGCGTGGAGTCTTCGAGCTGGGAGGCTGATCTTTGTATTTGGTGCGGATCGCGCTAAACATGGTGCGGATCGCGCAGGACTTTAAGCTTGGTTTTCTTCTTTCTTTGGCTTGAATCTCCTCTTTTTGACCTGAAATCACACATTTGGTAATGAAATGAGATTAAATCAAATATAATAATAAACTAGCCTATAACTAATCTAATTCCTAATTATTTAATCGAAATATAACCTAAAACTATCCTAAAACTAAGATGTGTTTGCAACACATCAAACAATTCCCAGATTTATTAGTTGCTATCCTCAGCAACAGACAGAACTCTAAGACAAGAGCAAGGATCAATAATCAAACTGAACTACAATTTTACAATCCTAGAATTATCATGCTGAGTATAATCAATTTACATCAAAGCTTCCATGGTACTTTCAAATCTACCAATTAGTGAGAGTAACTTGAGTGTTCCTCACAGACTTGTGTTTATTTACTCATTCACTCAAGTGTATCAGGCTATGATTACCCTCTTGCTCAACATAATCACAGCACTACCATAAGCTTGGAAATATTCTCAACAGATGCAAGCATAACTTGATCAAAAGGTCTTTCAGGCTTGTAATTTGGCTGGGCTAAGGTAGGAAATTCTTTGGATAGTAACTAATATAAGGCTAGATCCAGTCCTTTAAGTCCCAATCCTGTAGTCTTCTATGTTCCTTGTTCATTCTCTTCAAAACCTAGTACTTTATTCAACAATTTATTTTCTGCAGTAAACAAAACAAATACTTTCTTTTTGATTTTCTTTTCTTTTCTTTCAAAATACAGCAACTTTCAGACTTTCAGCTGATAATCTCAGGCTTATTATTTTTCAATTGGCCTGTGCTTGTTTATTCTTGTTCTTCCATACCAATTGAATTCAACTTGTTTTCCCTCATGCCTTGATGGAACCTTCCCTGTTTTTCTGTTGTCATGGACTTGTATTATACCTTTTCTAGCCTAAGGAAGGTTGGTTAATGGATATGGCTCTGATTTGGGTAATTTGAAATGAAAAGCTCAGGCTCAAATAGGGTACAAATGGAAAAATAATTGAAGGTAAGTTAATTTGGCCCTGGTTTTCAGAAGAAAAAATTGCCTTAATCATGTCAAGTCACACCTGCATCCAGAGAAACAATTCAAGTTCTAGAATACTATGAAAATGGAGTCTCTCAGAAAAAAAAAAAGAATAATTACTGTTTGGCTCAAAATCTCACAGGTGCTAAACTCAAGTCAATCACCGCTGACTTCATCTCAAGCAACATTTCAACTTCAGCATGCATATCACATACCAACAATCACAATTCCATTCATGTATCATGCAGTTCATCTATGTTTTATTTCACACAAGCTTTCATCAGAGAAATCCTATCTATTACTGTGTCCATTCACTTTTTAATCTGAAAAATCTGATGTGCTGCCAACTTTATTGAAATATTCAGCCAAAAATTTAAACTAATAACTAAAACAAAAATTTTCTGTTGGACATCCTTTGTTTCTTGAATGTGATTCAGTAAATAATGCATATGCACCCATTCCCAGATTTAGAAAATTGCTGTCCCCAGCAATAAGTGAAAAGGATTATGTGCTGCTAAATATTCAATGATGTATACATTATTTAAGAATCACAACCAGACTGAACATTAATCCAAAAAAAACACACTTAAAACAGTTAATTCACAAAACAGCTAAACTAAAACATACTGAGAATTAAAAAAACAAGGACAATAGAACAAAATTAAATGGTCCTGGTGTTGTCACTTTGCTCCAGGCTGCAGCAGCACTTGGCTTGCTGCCTCTCTCAATTTCTTCACTCGAACTGGAAAAATTCCAGACTATACCTGATGCAGTGGCTGAATTCCCATATTTGGTCTTCATTGTGGTTCAGATTGAAACATCAACAGCAATTCAAGTAAACTGTATATTAGTGAATGATCTTCAAAAATACCAGTATAGTTGCAGTTGGCATACAGCAAGCATGTGTACAAGCCTCTGGGGAATTCAATAAGTTTAGCAATTTCACAATATGTCCGTGATTCCCAGATTTAGTTCATTACATAGTTTCACTTCACCAACTGTTTGTTATTCACTTGGGGTCACAAATTGTAGTGTTATCAATCAATTATACATAAAACCTCAAACAGGTCTCAGACACCTATAATTTCAGATCAAATATATAGGCTAAGCTACAAGTATCAGAGAGTAGTTAGCATTTAGCAAGGCTTACCACTGTGGATTCCTAGATTTATGATCCATTCATCTCCCAAATTAGCATAGTTAGATCAAGCTCACAAGAATCACACATTCATTATCCTCCTAACAATTCCCAGATTTAACTTCAGACACCCATGGCATAGATAGCAGAAGAACCATTCATATTTTTATTTTTATTATTATTATTTTTATTATATATATATATTTTTATTTTTTATTATTTTTTTTGTTCACGCGAGTCGCGCCATGCTGGCGCTAATCGCGTGGGTTGAACGAAGCCTTGGCGCGGTTAGTGCCATTATACGCGCTGATCGCGCGGGACTTGAAATTCAGAGGCCTGGGTTCGAACTTGTCACGCGAATCGCGTGAGATGCCACGCTGTTAGCGTGGAGCGGCCGTGGCTCTGGCGCGATTAGCGCCACATACGGCGCGAGTGGCGCCACACTTGATATTAGGCACGAATTGATGGCGCCGTTAGCGCCGTTAGTCACTCGAGTAGCGTGAACTGGGCGTGTCTTGGCGCGATTGGCGCCACACTTGGCGCGGTTAGCGCCATACTTTTGAGCTGCCTTTTTCTTTCTTTTTAAATGCTTTTTGTTTTTATTTTACCAAATTAAAATGCATGAACCTAAATGCCTAGAAATTAAACATGCATAATTATAAGTCTACTGCTATCAAAAGAAAAACAAAACTCAAAAACATGTATTTACATGAAAAGAGTGCTCGTTTAACGTCTTAAGCTAGACGCGTCCTGCTGTTTAATCATTAGGGGATTTAAGTGGAATAGAAACTGTGTCTCCATCCACTTGGCCTTCAGAATGAAGCTTCAGCCGACATTTGTTAACTTTGAAGATTTTGTCCTTGTCTAATGAAGTGATTTCTATTATTCCATAAGGGCAAATCTTTTGTACCAAGAAAGGACCAGACCAAAAGAATTCTGACTTACCTGGAAACTTCAGGCGATACTTTGATAACAGCACTTGTTGTCCTGGCTTAATTTCTTTTTGGTGAATTTTGTTACGCCACTTCTTGGTCTTTTCTTTACAGGTCTTAGCATTCTCTCCTGCAGTTATAGATGTTTTGTCTGCAGTTTTATATTTCTTTTGTGCAGCATCCAACTTTTTGCCCGATTTCTTCTTAGGTATTTCTACAGCTTTTCTTGGAGTTTCTTTCAGCTTAATCTTTGGTGCTCCAGCTGGAATATCATCTTCCTTTTCCTGCAGCACTTCCAGCACAGGTTCAATAGTTTCTGCTGTGTTTTCCTGGTCTGGACTACTCAATTCTGCAGCAATTTCCACTGCACTATTTTCTGCTTCTGCTGCAATTTCTCCTGATTCATTTTCTGCATCTATTATACCTGCACAATTCATGTTATCCAGCAAATCTAGTCTAGAACAATTATGTGTGTCAGATGGATCTTTCACAGTATTGAAAACATTAAAAACAACAGACTCATTATCCACCCTAAGTTCCAATTTCCCCTGTTCTACATCAATCAAGGCCCTAGCAGTTGCTAAAAAGGACCTCCCTAACAGCAGAGGGATTTCACTTTCACCCTCCATATCTAACACAATAAAGTTTGCAGGGAAAATGAATTTGTCTACCTTCACTAAAACATCCTCAATCACCCCCGAGGGTTTCCTTAAAGATCTATCTGCTAATTGCAAGGATACTCTAGTAGGTTTTAATTCAGTTATGCCTAGGGACTTACACATTGATAATGGCATGAGATTTATACTAGCCCCTAAGTCACAGAGTGCCCTCCCTACATTGATATTTCCTATGGCTATATGGATATTAAAACTTCCAGGGTCTTTCAATTTCTTTGGAAGCTTTCTTAAAATGATGGCACTGCACTCCTCAGTGAGTCCTATGGTTTCACAGTCCTTTAACTTATGTTTCTTAGACAGAAGTTCCTTCATGAATTTTGCATAATTAGGCATATTGGCTAATGCCTCAGCAAATGGGATATTTATATGTAACTTCTTAAACATGTCTAAGAATCTAGCAAACTGCTACTGCTGAATTTGTTGCTTGGTCTACACTGGATATGGAGGTTTCTCAAAGCGAGAGAAATCTCATTGCTTCTTTGGAGGTGCAGTATTTTTCTCCTTCTTCTTTTTATCTGCGGGTTTTTCTTCCTCTGGTTCTGCAGCTTTTCTTTTTCTGCTTCAGCTGCTGAATTTTTCTTCACCTTAGGCTCTTCTAGTGAAGTAAGCACAGTACCACTCCTGGTGGTGATAGCATTGACATGTTCCCTTGGATTTGTCACTGTGTCACTGGGGAACTGTCCTTGTGGCCTCTCAGAAATTTGTTTTGCTAATTGACCAATTTGAATTTCAAGATTCCGGATGGAGGCATCTTGATTTCTGTGGTGAGCTCTAGTCTCAGCTATAAATTCTGTTGTTGTTTTTGACAGCTGCATCACTACCTTTTCAAGTTCAGAAATACCAGTGGTTGGAATGGAAGGGGGTTGCAGATAATTGTTAGACTTATAGTCTAATCCTCCTCCTTGAATGTTCCTCTCGTAGTTGTTTCCTGCAGCAAAATTGTTGTTTCTCTGATAGGGTTGCTACTGGTATGGTTGCTGCTGTCTTTGATCATTCCAAACGCCATTAACCTGCATAGGGTCAGCTCCAACAAGAATAGGACATTGATTAGATTCATGCTCACCTTGGCAATATTCACAGCAGACATGTGGCTTGCTGGCTGAAACTTGGGCTGCAGAGACCTGAAGTTTATCAATTTTTTCATTCAATTTAGCCAGTTGTTGGGCTAAAATTTTCTGCTCTGCAAGCATGGCTTCATTGCTGCACAATTGTATTGGCTCTCTCTTTGGCTGAATGGTAATCCTTTCATTTTCAGTACAGGCCAGAGATTTAATTAGCTCATAGGTTTGAGCTGCAGTTTTTGACCTTATTGTGCCTCCCGCTGCAACGTTAACAATCATACGAGTTTCAGGAGTCATACCGTTAAAGAAAATACGTACCTGCTTACCCATAGGCATGTCATATTGTGGGCATCTCCTGATCAATTCTTGGAATCTATTCCATGCAGCACATAGGGATTCTATTCCATTCTGAGTAAAGTTGGTGATTTCATTCACCAATCGGTTATATTTGTCCATGGAAAAGTATTCTGCAAAAAATCTTGAGACTAAGTCCTCCCAAGTTGAGATGCTATTGGATGTTTGTCTATTCAGCCATCTCAACGCATTTCCTTTAACAGCAAAGGGAAATAGACTTAATCTCACTGCGTCATCTGAGACCCCTTGGTGTCTGATAGTGTCAATGATTCTGAGAAATCTGTCAATGAAGTCATATGGGTCTTCAAAGTCTTCTCCTCCAAACTGACTGCGCTCCACCAATGCTATCAATGAAGGGTTTAAATCAACACATTGAACCCTTTATCACATAGTTGACTTATGCTTAGGAGGTTATGTTTCAATCCTTCAACATATAGAACATTTTTTATCATAGTCTTGAGGCTGTCTCCTATGTTTCTTCTCCAACTATCTTTCCTTTGTTATTATCCCCATATGTGAAAAATCCTCCATCTTTTAGTTTGACATTTGTAAGCATGGATATGTCATCGGTCATGTGTTTAGAGAAACCACCATCAACATACCATAGTGATGATTTTGCTCTAAGACACACCTGCAAAATTCAAATCAAGTAGCAAAGAAAGGTACCCAATTAAGGTTAGGTCCATAGGGGTTAGCTATTTTTCTTTTTCTTTGTCACCCAAATGCATTCTCCATTAGGTACATAATATTTTCTAGCAAAACACTTATAAGATGTATGCTCTCTCTTCATGCAGTAGTTACAAGTTACAACTTTTGATGATTTTCCAAAGTAAGTATTTTGATTAAACTTAGATTTATAAAAGCTTCTTTGATTCTTCTGTTTTGGTGGTACAAATACTGTTTTTCCAAAACATTTTGAACCTTGTTTGTAACCCAATCCAGAATTATCTCTGGCATATTTTTGTACTCTTAATATTTTAGTTAAGTTGCATTTTGCTTTATAAAACTTTTTCAAAAGATCAATCAAGTAGTTATTTTCATAAAGTAGTAACATATACTTTTCTCCTTGACTTATTTTGAAATCATCAAACTCTTCTTGTAACAACGTGCATTTTTCAACCTTAGAAGAGGAAAAGGGACATATACACCCATTGGCCTTGTAACTTGAAAGAAGTTTTTCATTCTCTTCTTTCAATTTACAAAGTTCACTTTGCATTTCTGCAAGTTTGGTGATGTGTCATCTTAAATCTCCTTTAAGCTTATTATTTGATTTTGCTAACCTTTGACCCTCATCATGCATATCATGGAAAGCATCAACAATTTGATCATATTCAGAATTTACCTCAGATTCAGCACTAGAGAATTCTTCATCATCACTTAGAGTTGAAATAAGACAAACATTTGCTTCTTCTTCATTCTCACTAGCTGATCCAGATGTTGTTGATTTATTATCTTCCCAAGCAATATATGCTTTCTTTGGCGTTCCTTCTTTCTTAATCCATGGTGGATTTGTTGTTGTTGCTGTCCTTTTTGCTGTTGAACTTTGACAACTTTTTGTTTTTGCTTTTCTTCATGAACTTGCTGAATTTCTTTACTATTAGGTTCAGGTTTTCATCACTCTCATCTTCATCACTTGAATCTTCTTGTATCTCCACATTTGATGATGCAACTTTTAAAGCTATACTCTTTTGTTTTTTATTTGCATTCTCAAAATGTGTTAATTGAGACATTTCTAATTCATATTCAAGTAGCTTACCGAAAAGTGCAGCCAAATACTTTAGCCTTGCTTTGATAAACTTGCAGCTCCTACTTCCAACTCCCCTTGTATCTAACATCCATTAGGGTGGAGCCCACAAAACTGACATACTTATGGAAGAAGTAGAAAAAGGTGACAAATGTCAAATCATGTCAAGTAGTAGAGTTATTCTGAGGTTCCAATTCTGAAGAACCTTTATGATGAGCATCCTGAAGACACATTAGAATGATGATTTTGATGTTAGCTGAGAAAGAACCCACTCTGAAGTACACATTAGAATGATGATTTTGATTAAGTACAACTGATATGACTTTCTAAGGGATCACAACTTCATCATACTTAACATATTTTCGCAACACAACGCATTCTGAAGTAGTCTACTTCACATATGAAAGGTGAAAGAGCATTTGTTGGTGTCTTAGTGTTCTGTCCAAGGTTAGATTGCATAACAACTTTAGTCTTCCATTTTGATGTTGAACATCATATCTTCTCATGGACCATGAATCAGCTCTCAACTTGTTTGCATCTTTGAATGCTTTAACATTCATATTCTTATGAGCCTTCAGTATGTGTGGCTTCATATGGAAGATATGATGTCTTCAACTTTTGTCCTCTGATGAGTCAGCTTCCTTTAGTTACTGCATATGGAAGACAAGATGTTGTCCTTGAGGTGCAGGTTTGAACCATTCAGAACTTTATTCTAAAGTTTAGTTCTCAGAGTCATTCTAATGTACACTCTAGTGCAACTTCATTATGATGTTGGATGCTTTCTTTGTTACGTCTTTATGTAAGGCCTTGTTGTCTTGTATTTTTCCAAGTTCAAGTCTTAAGAGGGAAGCACTCTTCATCATGCATAAAAGCTTCAAAAGATCTTCTGAGGGTTTTACCCTTCATTGACATTAGTTTTGAGACAACCTTTCTGAGCTTTATTCTGAGCACCGTAGAATACATGCACAATATACTTATTTAGGATGTTGATCACTAAAACACTTAAGCAAAAATTTTAGTCATCACACAAATTCCATCATCCTTACAATTTGCATTGCTAATGATTTGTCATAATTAAAACTAGCGATGTGGATTCAATAACAACATTATCATCAACAGTCCATCAATCACCGACATCAAAGACAAACTAGACTCCATGGAGACTATCATTTTGAGCGATTAACTCTACATCCCTTAACATAGAACCACACAAACATTGGGGGAGACCCAAGCTAATCCTATGGATGAAGTGTGGTTTTATCGAAAATATATGAGTGTGGGTAGTGACTTACCTAGGTAAAGTATGCATTAACCTTAACCTCTAGAGGAATTTGCCTACCCATCTATTTTATAGGCTCTTACAACGTTAACCACCACGAATTCACCCAACTCTAGGTTGAGGACCTATCAAGAATCCTCAACTTATGTAACTACTCACTAACAACAACAACTAATCACTTTACTTGGATGCCTAACTTGAGGTTTGAGATACAACATCTTTGTACTCACCATCTCACCTATGGTCTGCCTCAAGGTCCAAGTTTCACCAATCTTTACACATTCAAAATGAGTCAATCTCTACTGTTTCGTAAAACATTTTCACCACTTCAAAGGGTCGTTGAAGTATAAAACAAAGGGGCTGAGTACTTACGAAGATATCCACTAAGAGAGACCCCCAAATCTCTTAGTGGATCGAAGCTCCAACACCCAATCAGAGTTCGTCATCACTATGACACCTGAAATAATTAACTAGTTTTCTTGATTTATTTATTTTATTAAATTGTATTGTTGTTTATTTTATTATAAAAGATGAATTGATTTTTCTTTTGGAAACTCGTTTAAATAACTACATTCAAAACTTTTGATAATAACATAAAAAATTCGCGATACAGAATAATAAAATATCATCGTAATCAATAAAATTTTTGATAACGCGTAATCGTAGCATACACACATATTGTGTCACATAACTATTATTAGTTTTATTTGCATCATACTACATCATCACACATATAATCATATGCTACTGTTATTAGTTTGATATAGTAATCCCAAATAGTGAAAACGTAAAAAGTACCATAAATATTTACATCATCATAAAGACCTAACTACCCTCCTATATATACAATCAAAATAAAAAGGCCTAAGTCAGAGTAGTTAGATCTATAATGCCCAAAATATACTCTAAGAGTACCAAAAAGTTGAGTCCTCCAAGTGTTATATCCTTCAAAAAGAGTCATCTCCATGATTTATCTCTATCCCCTCTGAGTCATCCAAGTCAGCATGATCCATATCATGCATGTGTCCATTAGGCACATCGCCCCCATCCTCATGATGATAGACACTATTTGAAGCCAAAGAAGTCAACAATTCTATGACTATGTATGGCACATACGAAGGTGAAGAAGAAGAAGTCGACAAGTAAGTGGCCATGCCAGACAGATATGAGGTGGAGAAGAAGAAGATGAAGTCAAAAAGTTATTAGCCATGCCAAGCACATTAAGGGTGGATACTTGATGAATACCAAGGCATGAATGCTTGGATTGGATCCTTTCTAGAGGCCAATTTCAAGATACCAATGATAAAGAGTAGAACTTACAGATAAAAGGTGGGAAAGATAAAGAAGATGATAATGAATAATGCCACGATCCGTGTTGGAACGATAAGTTGAGAAGGATTTGCCACAAAGGAAAGCTTCCTTGATAAGAATCGGTTTGGATTCAGCCAAGAACCAAGAAGAGGATAAGCTCTCAATTTAAGCAAATGTTTAATTTTATTCAATCAAAAGTTAGTCAAAATTAGCAAAGTCTGAGTACTTATAGAGTTAAGCCTCTAATAAAACCAAAAAACACATAGTTTGGGCCTATTTAAGTCCTCATTGAGGCCCATTACACAAATAAGAAATTACTAAATTACGACAATATGAAAATTACGAAATTACGAAAACTAGGAAAATTACGAAAGTTACAAAAGGAATTGCGCTAAGCGCGATATTCGCATTAAGCGAGCTCTCCTACTATCTTCAAGGTGCTCCAAAGCCCCTTGTGTCTTCCTCCATCATTGCCCTTGTTAAATAGTCCAGCCATGATTCTCTTGATCATCTCTTTTTGTAGAAGCTTGGTTTTGGACATTGTCAATGGAACCTTCAATTCATGGAGTGCTTCTAGAACTTCATGCTCTTTAGATAGTCCTCTATCATCCCCTCCTTCTTGAAAGAATATGTCCTCAAATTTGCATTCAAAACACCTATACCATAAGAAGAAAGATCAGTGATAGTAAAATTAGAACTCACCCCATACTCGCTTGGCAAGTCAATCCTGTAGGCATTGTCATTAATCATCTCAAGGATCTTGAAAGGACCATCACCCCTAGGTTGGAGTTTAGATTTCCTTTGGAAAGGAAACCTATCCTTCCTTAGATGTACCCAAACCCAATCTCCGTGATCAAATACCATGGTCATTCTCCCCTTGTTGGCATGTCGTGCATATTGCTCCATCTTCCTCTCAATTTGATTTCACACCCTTCCATGGAGATTCCTAACAAAAGTAGCTCTAGAAAGCCCATTCTCACTCAAAATAGAAGAATCATTAGGTAAAGAGATTAAATCAACAGGTAATAATGGGTTAAAACCATAAACGACCTCAAAAGGAAAAGAAAAAGTGGTAGAGTTGGTTACCCCCTATCATCAAGTCTAGGATTAGGATGCTGATACCTTACAATGATATTGTTGATGGGTCTACAATTCGTGCACATCCTCCACTTGCTATCTTTCTTGGGGACTAGGATGATCGACATTGTACATGGGCTCAAGCTTTCCTTCACCCATCCCTTTTGCATCAACTCTTCAACTTGCTTTTGAATTTGCTTGGTCTCTTCCGGATTACTCCTATAGCCAGCCCTATTAGGAAGTGAAGCTCCCGGAACAAGATTAATTTGATGCTCAATTCCTCTTAAAGGAGGCAAGCCATGGGGTATGTCTTGTGGAAAGACATCCTCAAACTCTTTTAAAAGTGTATCAAAACCTTGAGGCAACTCAAAGGCACTAGAAGACAAGCAAATATAATTTGGAATGAGTAAATACATTTGTTGCCTAGCTAGCATCACTCTTTTTACCTCCTTAGGTTTGATGAACAAACTCTCTTTTATCAATAATTGTTTTTTACTATTTTTTCTATTTTTGTTTGTTCTTTCTTTTCACTCTTTTTGGCATCTTTTTCTTTTTGACTATTCTCTCTCAAAGGACTCTTTTCTTCTTTGATTTTCTTTTCTTACTCTTTTAAATCTCATTTTTATTTGATCCTCACACACCTCACTTGGAGACAAAGTGATGACTACCAATACATGAATGCTTGGTTTGAATCGTTTCCAGATTGCAAGCTTCAAGACTCCATGAACTGGGGTTTAAAACTCAAATAGAAAAATGGAGAAGATTCAGGAATGATTAGGAATGATTCCACGATCCACAAACGGAACAATAAGTCTGAGGAGGATTCATCACAAAGGAAAGCTTCCTTGATAAGAATCGGTTTGGTTTCAATCAAGAACCAACAAGAGACTAAGCTCTTAATTCAAGCAAATGCTTAATTTATATTAATCAAAGCTAACTAAAAATAGCAAAGTCTGAGTATTTATATGGATAGGCCTCTAATAAAACACCTAAAAACGTAAGTTTAGGCCTATTTGTGGAAATATCAAAGCCCATTACAAAAATATATATATAGAAGCACTACGATTTTTGATAGAGTGCTTTTAGTTAAATATTTTTCTATCCTTAGCTTATTTTACCTCTCTTGGACCTTTATTTTCTGATTCTAATTCAGTTTTTGGCTTAGGCAAGTAAGTGGGCTTAATTGCTAATTGTTGCGTATTTTCGGATTTTTGCTCACTTGACATATCTGACTTGTGCAGGGCCTATAGAGTGCTACCAATCTCTGAATGGAGCGTTCTAGGAGTCCCTGGAAAGATAACAAAAAGATCTACATGTTTTCTAGAAATAGCCCGAGACCAATTCTATCATTTAGAGGATCATTTTAAGCTTCGAAGTTAGCACCTCTGCACTTGTAATTTTAGGCTGCGAATTTGATTTTCATGGTTGTAAATAGTAAATAATTAGATTGTTGGGTTTGTTTATGACCCATTTTATTTTCAAAACTTAGTCACTACATATTAGTGACTTTAGTGAAACTTGGATAGCACACTTTACAATTCAATAAACAAGTTTTACATTTCTTTTCTTTAGTTTTTAGAATCAAAAGCTTGCTCTTCATTTTCTCTCATTTGTTCTTCATTGTTCTTCATCATCTTCATTTCCATTTTGCTATTCTTCCATTTTTTTGCACTCATTTCATGGGGCTTTCCTTGGTGATCATCATGGAAGGCTAAATCACTAATCAATCCAAGGATCTAACTCAAGCAAGAGAAGAATTGGAGTTCCGGTTTGGTATTTCGAATTCTACTTGAATACTCACCTTCTTCTTCAATTTCTATTATGTTTTCATGATTATGAATACATTTAGGATTGCAAGTGAATTAGGATTATGGATTCATGTCTTAATTTCAAATGATAATCACAAGATTAATTGAATGATATTTCAGTTAGGGTTGTGTAAGGACCCTCATTCATGGCGCTCGGTTTCTTTAGCAGAAAACCTGGTTTTGGGTGTGGCGCGGGTCGCGCCAGACCCACTGGCTGTGGCGCCAGGGTGGCACTGGTAGCGCCACACGTTCGGCAGCTTCACGCTAATGGTGTGGTTATGGCACGAGTAGCGTCACTGGGCCGAGAGGTTGGCTCTGATAGCGCCAAGGGCCGCGCTGGTCACGCCGGAAGTGCCCTAGAAACCCAATTCTCTTGGGGTTTTCACGCGGTCAGCACCATGTGTGGCGCGGATAGCATCAGTTGGTCGAGGGGGTTGGTGCGGAAGGCGCCAGTGTGGCGCGGATGGTGCCACAGGTTCGGGAAATTGACGCTGATGGCGTGGGGATGGCACTGTTGGCGCCAGAGCACCGACATTGTGGCGTGGATAGCACCGGAGGTGGCACGGATCACGCCAGAGGTCGGGCAGGCCAAGTATAAAAGGCCAAAAATGCGAAAATGGAGAGGAAAAACTGTGCTTCTTCCTCCTCCAGCCCCAAACCTCCATTGTTGACATCCCCAAGCTTCCTAGGACCTCTTTGCTTGATCTAAACACCTCCCTACGACCTGTGATTGTGAGAGAAACACTTAGAAAGCTTCAATCCTTCATCCTTTCTCTTAAAACCTCTTGTGAGTGAGAGTTTGATTTCTTGAGAGGAAAGCTCAGAGAACTTGAGGGTGACTGAGACCCAAGGCTTGGAACGGACACCAGAGCTTGAGGAAGCTGTCCTAAAGCCTTTCTGGTCGCCACTGAGGTAAGGAACTCGAGTTTCCTCGGTTATTTTAGGACTTGGGGTTCCCCGTGAATAGTGACCCATATGAGCTGGGGCTAGAATTAGCCCAGGGTCCTGTAGAGAAACTTGTTTAGAATGGTTTAGTGATGAAGGATTAGCTTTCAGTTTCTGATTTAGAGAACTTTGAATCATGGCTCTGTACAGGCATGTGTGACTGATGTAGAGTCACTTGTTGTTGGTTTTCTGACATGCCAGAGCCTTGATTATGATTGTTATGAGCCTGAAAGGCTAGATGAATGGTGCTTTGAGTGAGACTCAGACCGTTCCAGTGATATTTGAATTATGGGCTAATGTTGGCCAGAGCTTATATGTATAGGTTGTGCATTGAGTCTGGGATGACTCAGATGCTTGGTATGCAGCCTTGAGAGACCTTGTAAAGGATTATGATGGCCTGGTGTGCGCTGGGCTGAAATGGTTGAACCCTAGGATAGGGGAATTCTGTATATGATATGTTTTGTGTTTGAATGCCCATGGATTGATTTTGATATTAGTATATGCCTTGATTAGGGCGTGATATTGAGACTGTTGGTGGCGGGAGCCACAGACCAGGGAAAGAACTGCAGAGTGATACTTTGCCAGGTAAGTTCTGAGTCCCTGGGAAATGATTTCCCACTTGGTTGCACACCACACTCCAGGGGAGTGGTGGTCATATTCATAATGCATGCATTGATTGTCGCATACTTATATTACTATGTGTGCATTTGTGCCTGGGTGTGCTATGAACTGTGAAAGGCATTGAGGGTTCTCTGCCATGTATTGAGGGCATTGAGGGTTCTCTGCCAAGGGCATTGAGGGTTCTCTGCCATGTGGAACGGCATTGAGGGTTCTCTGCCAGGGCATTGAGGGTTCTCTGCCAAGGCATTGAGGGTTCTCTGCCATGGATGTGGAGCAGATAACTGCTCATGTGTATGAGGGTCAGAGGGCCAGGCCATTGGGCCAGAATTGATGTGTGTGCTTGTCTGATGTTTGCATTGTGAATTGTGAGCCAGGGTGGGGATGATTTTCCAAGGACCCTGAGCTTACTGAGATATGTATCTCACCCCGTGTGGGGATTTATGATTTCAGGTGACTCTTCAAGCAGAAGAGAGCAGTCTCAGGGCAGGAGGCCCAAGTAGAGACATTTCTGCTTGGCTGAGAGCAGCAGATGGAGCTTGAAGGTTCAGTTTTGATCTTGGTTATGTTTTGTACCCTTGATAAGGGTTGCATAGTTCTGTAAACCCTCGGTGAAGGCTGATATGATTTGTATCACCACGGTGTGGTGAAGATACTGATGTATATGGCTATGTACAGAACTATTTATGATATGTTATGAGATTCCTCCTGAGTATATTCCTGTGCCTATGTTTAAGTATGAGAAACTGGATCAGCAGGGGTGTGTCTATTTGTCTTGTGTGTGTGTTTTATGTGATGTGTTTTATATTATGTTTTTAAGCGCTAATCTGATATGATTAATGATAACGCACCGGAGGCCTACGGGGTGTTACAGGTTGTGGTTTCAATCAATTTAGGAGTAGAATCGATTGAATTGCTTCTATTGAGATTGAATGAATGTTCATGTTAGAATCAATTTATGGGAATGATGATGATTCAAATAGCTTGGGTTGGTGAATTGGATTGATGCTTTCTAATCTGTTTTACTTTACTACTTGATAATCTTGTTAATTTTTGCATTGTTCTTTAATTTTAGTTTGTGTTCTTGCATGTTTTACTTTACGCATACCAACTGTTTGACAAAATCCCCCCTTATTATTACCAATGATTTGAAGCTAGAACCATATTGATCGTGTCTCTCAGTCGACCTAGGTTAGCTTTGTGCTACAGAATTAGCTTAGTAAAATTGTTTTTGATGTGTCTCGACAAAGCAATATCAATTTTAACATAAAATAATCGATTAATATGACCCGTAATCGATTAAAATAAAGTGTTCCAGCGTTGTGTAATCGATTATAGGTATCTAATTAATCTATTATAGGAATATGGTAATCTATTAACAGACATGACTTCTTTTGTGTTTGCATTGAGTTGGTGTGCTTTTTCATGCTTGTCCACAAGATACAAGGTAGTTTTGATGTGGTCTTGAATGGCTTGAGTTCTAGCTCTTGTCATGGGTCCTTTAAAGCTAATCAAAGGAAGTTCTTCAACTCCTTCTTGACCTTGAGCTTGGCTTTGGACCTTGTCATTGAACCCTTCACGGAGTGCTTCTAGGACTTCATGATCCTTGGATAGTTCTCTATCATCCCCTCCTTCTTGAAAAGAATTTGTCCTCATATTTACATTCAAAACACCTATATCACAAGAAGAAAGATCAACGATATTAAAAGTAGAACTCACTTCATACTCATTGGCAAGTCAATCTTGTAGGCATTGCCATTAATCCTCTCAAGGACCTTGAAAGGTCCATCACCCCTAGGTTGGAGTTTAGATTTCCTTTGGAAAGGAAGCCTATCCTTCCTTAGATACACCCAAATGCAAACTCTAGGATCAAATAGCATGGTCATTCTTCCCTTGTTGGCATGTCGAGCATATTGCTCCATCATCTTCACAATATGATTTGTCACCCTTCCATGGAGATTCCTAATAAAAGTGGCTCTAGAAAGCCCATTTTTAGTCAAAATAAAAGAATCATTAGGTAAGGAAATTAAATCAATAGGAAATAATGGGATAACATCATTAGGTAAGGAAGCTTTTCTTCACCCATCCTCCTTGCATTAACTCTTCAACCGGCTTTTGAATCTCCTTGGTCTCTTTCGGATTACTCAAATTGGCAGTGCTATTAGGAAGTAAAGCTCCCGGAACAAGACCTATTTGATTCTCAATTCCTCTTAAAGGAGGCAAACTATGGGGTATGTCTTGTGGAAAGACATCCTCAAACTCCTTTAAAAGTGTATCAAAACTTGGAGACAAGTCAAAGGAACTAGAAGACAAGCACAAATAATTTGGAATAAGTAAATACATTTGTTGTCTAGCTAACATCACTCTTTTTACTGCCATAGGTTTGATTAACAAACCCAGTTTTACCACTAATTGTTTTTCACTCTTATTTTCTATTTTCTTGGATTCTCTCTTATCAATCTTTTTGTCATCTTTTTCTTTTTGGCTTTTCTTTCTAAAAGGACTCTTTTCTTCTTTAATTTTCTTTTCTTTTTCTCTTTTCAATTGCATTTTTATTTGATCCTCACACACCTCACTTGGAGACAAAGGTGAGAGGACTACCTTTTTACCTTTATGAAGGAAAGAGTATCGATTGGTGACCCCATTGTGTACCACATCTCTATCATATTGCCAAGGTCTACCAAGCAAAACATGACTAGCTTCCATAGGAACCATATGACAAAGCACATCATCCACATATTTGCCAATGGACAATGTAAGCAACACTTGCTTATCCACCACCAACTCACCATTGTCACTCAACCATTGCAATTTATAAGGTTTAGGGTGAGCAGCAGTTTTTAAACCAAGCATTTCTACTAATCTAGTGCTTGTAACATTTGTGCAACTTCGTCCATTAATGATAAGAGAACAAACCTTTCCATTCACCAAGCATCTAGAATGAAAAATGTATTCTCGTTGTGTATCATCTCCATCTTTGCACAAACTGCCCATGAGTCGTCTTACCATCAAAAGATCTTCCTCTTCCATTTTAAGAAAACAATCATCTTCACCTTCACTAGAGGAACTATGAGAACACCTAGATGACTCACTATCCACCTCTCCATTATCCAACACAATCATGGTCCTTGTGTTTGGACATTGGGATGAAATATGACCCTTACCCAAACACTTAAAACATTTATTGAAACTAGATTTAGTGTAAAGAGTTTTAGTAGAAGTAGGGTTACCTCTTGAAGACTTGCGTTCAATATGTTGAGAAGAAGAACCCTCCTTCTTGGAGGTGTCCTTATCCTTCCAAGATGAATGACCATATGAAGACTTTTTGTAGGCTTGTTTTCTCTTCAATTGTTGCTCCACTTTTATAGCCCTATGTAGAAGTTCATCCATGGTGTTGTAGTTTTGAAGTTCGACAACATCTTGAATGTCCCTATTCAATCCATTCAAAAATCTAGTCATTGTAGCCTCATTAGTCTCCTCAATGTTTGCTCTTACCAAAGAAAGCTCCATCTCCTTATAATAGTCATCAACACATTTACTTCCTTGATCGAGCCTTTGTAATTTGTTATGCAAGTCCCTTATGTATTGAGGTGGGACAAATCTCTCCCTCATGATTCCTTTCATTATCATCCATGTGTCCGGTCTATGTCTCCTCAATCTTCCTCTTTCCATTTGCACTTGAGTCCACCAAGCCATGGTGTAACAACCCGCCTCATCGTTACGACATCACAAACTCTAGACGTGTAAATTTCAAATTTTAATGAAAACTTTATTAATTTAATTATGAAAATGGTAGTAAGTTTTTCTGCAATAATACAATCATCATACACAAGATACAAGTACAACGATTAAATACATATGTATACATATACTATATCAGTACTCATCATTCACATGTTTAGAACTTAATTTAGTTTTACATGTAATTACAATTCAAAATATACATGTATACAAAAATGATTAAGGGACTAACTATGAAAGAGTTAATTAACAAAACACAACTCTTCCAAAGAGAGTTCCAACGATATTACGTCGGCTTGGCGGCTCCAACAAAAAGAAGATCTCTCTCCAAGGTCAGCTACTGCTGCTCATTTGCTCCCACGAACGAAAGTTCGCGATCATCACAGGTACCAACCACACAGTACAACAAATGCAAGGGTGAGTTTATTATATAAAATCAACAAACATCAGATAGCAGCAATTGGGAAGGAAACAATTTTATCCATCACAATCATTAACAAAAATCCATGATTACAATACACACTCAACAAACCAATCATCCAATGCATTTCACAACTCAAACAATCATGCATAGAATGATGCATGCACCTGACTCATCTATCAGCATGCAATGTGGTACCATCTCCGGAAATAGCCTCTCATAGGAAAAATGATTCACCGCCTATCAGGGCCACCCTGTCGTGCACTGGCCATTCCCCCACCCGGTGATCAGCCAGCGTCACAAGGGAATTCCAAACCTGATGACCCCTTAGTACCTGCGTTCTCAGCCCACTGAAATCCACAGGTACGTGAGTGCCTTCATTCTATTTCCACACATACAAATGAAGTATGAAACATGGGCATCATCAATGCATGACCCGGCTAGGAACAAAACCTTCCTCACAAGGGTAACCCGTCATGCACCCCCATGTACATACATAGCATAACACACCACTGTGGGCTCACCGATGCACTGACCGTGGCTAGGAACAAATTCATCCTCGCAAGGGTAACTAACCGGTCATTGCATCCCACGTGTACATACACAGCCTACAACCATGGG
>PYAF01003758.1:31123-47455 GCA_007407185.1 Glycine tomentella
CCCGTCATACACCCCCCATGGGTATCTATGTATATCCACACACAATGACATTGTTCACATCAACATTATCTCTCATCAATGTCATTATCAACCTCAACATCACATCATCATCATGCATATCAATATCATATCATTTGAACATCATCAACTACATCAACACCATCTCATCTAAACATCATCAACTACATCAATGGCATCTTAATTTCAATATAATCAACGACATTACAAGCAATCACATTTCACATCTATACATAATACATATGCCTGAGATTCACATTCCCCAGGTCTTCAGACAATCCAAATATCATACAATCACAATTCATCATATCACAAGGCTGATATTTTTGGGAAAATTCTAAATTGAAGAGGAGGACTACAAAGTATAAGACACACTCTTATGCCCATTTAAAAATTCAATAAAGAATTAAATAGAACAACGCATTATAAAATTTTGGGCAGAGTCCCCTCTGTAATTAAGGCTTTTCCCAAAAATTCAATCATTACAACAACAATATCATTTACAGTTATATCAATCAACAAGCCAATCAATCGCATCCCATTAGTTAAAAACGTAGTTTTACTTAAAAACAAGCACACATAGGAACAAACACATACCAATCATAAATACATCGCATCCCATTAGTTAAAAACTTAGTTTTTCTTGAAAACCAGCACACAGCAGGGACAGGCAGTTATCTTCATAGTTGGACTCCCTAGCCCCCAACTATGGTATCAAAACTATAACTAAATAATAAACTCCCCTTACCTATCTATATCCCTCTGTTAGCTCCTTGAAACATCGTTTTGGGATCTCTCAAGTTCACGTGCTTTGGCCCAAATGCAGAGCTCTATATACCAAATCGAAGACAATTTAATATAGATTTCGAAGCTAAGATCAATATTAACATTTGGGGTCAAATACCCGCTCAAATTCAAAAAGGGGCTAAAAGGGTGTTTTAAGAATCCACATCAAAAGACATCATTTTGAAATTCCGATCACACCAATGTGACCAGGATTCAACAAGGATTACAAAAATTACATCAGTTTCAAAAAAAAGGAGACTTTTACAACATCTCATTTTCAAAGAGTTTTCAAAGGAAGTATAGAAACAGCCCATAACGTTACCCGAATCACAAGAGACATCAAGAGAGACTTAAACTAGCTAGAAGAAGACAAAGGAAACTAAGATTACCTCAAGGAAACCAAGAAAGGAGGATTGGGAGCTCTGTTCTATACCGGAACTTTGAGAAGATTGTCGAAGATTCCGCTCCGATTAAAAGGTTCTTCACCGTGCCAGGGTCTCGTGGCAAGCAACAGAGTTCCGTGGTTGTCTCCGGTGGCTGTGGGTGGTGGAGGAGGGTGGTGGGGGAGCTTGGGGCTGTTTGGAGGAGGAAGAACCTCCATTTTTGTGACTTGGAAGCTTTAAAACATATTCTGCACCGCCTCCACTCGCCCAGGCGACCAAAAATGCCTGTAAAACTCGCCTGGGCGAGCAGACCAAATCCTGGAATTTTCTGCTTAAGTGAAAAATTAATTTCTCACGTTACAGATATTAGTTTAACAATCCCAATGGTCACAAGTTAGGTACATGAGTTAGAAAGCTAGCTATAAAATTTGAAGATAATCCAACGGTTAACCAATCCATAATGATGATTTTACTAAAACATGTTTTCGGGTCAAATTTAGAACCACTAAATTACCACACAATTCAAACAAACTCCGTATAACTTGATATCTACACCAAGCAATAGCACAATGATAATTTACACAACAATTATTCAACTAATACAAACTTATCAACAATCAAATAACACAACAATCACATCAAGCATCTATTTTCAATTTATCGAAATTTCAGGGTGTTACGCATGGCATAGCCCTCAAATTCTAAGCTAGCCAACTTCATTTTCTTTTCTTCACTAAAATTGTGACAATCAAAAACTTGGTCGACTTTGATCTCCCAATCAAGGTAAGCCTCCGGTTCATTAGTACCTAGGAACTTGGGAAGTTTGAATTTCACATCTTCCATTCCATCCCTATTCCTCCTAGGCCTATGCCTTCTACCATCATCATAACCATCATCACTCCCTTGAGAAGAATGAGGTGACCTATGATGTCTCATTCTCTCCATGTCCTCCATTCTTCCACTCAACTCTTGAGTACTTCTTTGTATCTCATCAAAACGTTCGTCCATCCTTCTTTCAACATTTCTTTGCATCCTATCTATTTTCTTAGCCAATGAAGTCATTAGCATAGTGGTTCTAGGTGAAGCTGGATCATGATCGCCATCGGACACCATCGCTACAAGAAAAAGGTGGGTAAAACAAAACAATAATGAACCTTACCACTCACTAAGTGTTTACACTCGTCAACACTCATGTTTCACACTTGAAAGACTTTTTTTGTATAAGATTCACTCTTGTCTTTTTCCACTCTATAACTCTTCTTCTACTCTTGAAATTCAACCAAAGATTCCAAATCAAATAATATCCAAAGTGAAAGATGAAACAAATCCCAAATCAACTTAAGAGGTCAAGGAAGAAAGAAAAACTCTAAGACAAAACCTTGGAAATTTAGAAGACAAGCAATAAAAGCTCAACAAGAAAAGCACAACTCAAAAGGAAATTCAAAGAAAGACAATTATGTAGATAAAAAAATATTGACTAAATATAACCACTGTAATTATGCAAAAAGACAGTGTTATAAAGCAATCATAAGCACACACTAAGAGAGAAGGCTGTTAATTTTAAAATTTTGGCTATCAATTTTCTTTTTACTCTTGCGTCCTCATATTTTTTGATATTTTCATTTTGACCCAATACACTTTTTAATAATTGCCTTTTGGTCCTTCGTAATTTCTCTTTTAGGACCAGAAACTTTTGATATTTGCACAAACGTTCCAAAACTCTCTAGACAGAAATTTTATGAATCAAACTCAGAAAATTTCCAGAAATGCTATGAGTTTCATGAAGAACACGAAGAACATGAAGAATAACCCATATTCAAAACAACTCAGAATTCAACAAAATGATAGGGGAAATCAAGGCAATTGCAAGATAAATTCAAAAATCACACAAGAAACACATAAAGAACAACAAACAAGCAAGAATCATGATTTTTCAATTTTTCGGAAAAAAATAAAAACGAAAATGCAAAATAACATAGAAATCTTTACGAAATGTTTTCCAGAATCAAGCTCTGATTACCACATGATGACTACCAATACATGAATGCTTGGTTTGGATCGTTTCCGGAGTGCAAGCTTCAAGACTCCATGAATTAGGGTTTAAAACTCAAATAGAAAAATGGAGAAGATTAAGGAATGAATAAGAATGATGCCACGATCCACAAACGGAATGATAAGTCGAAGGAGGATTTGCCACAAAGGAAAGCTTCCTTGATAAGAAACGGTTTGGTTTCAATCAAGAACCAACAAGAGACTAAGCTCTCAATTCAAGCAAATGCTTAATTTCTATTAGTCAAAGTTAACCAAAAATAGCAAAGTTTGAGTATTTATATGGCTAGGACTCTAAAAAAACACCGAAAAACATAAGTTTAGGCCTAGTTGTAGAAATATCAAAGCTCATTCAAAAATAACAAAAATATAAGAAGCACTACGATTTTAACATAAAATAATCAATTAATACGACCTGTAATCGATTAAAATAGAGCGTTCCAGCGTTGTGTAATCAATTATAGGTACCTGGTAATTGATTACAGGTATCTGGTAATCGATTAAAGGTATCTGATTAATCTATTATAGGAATCTGGTAATCTATTACAACAGACATGACTTCTTTTGTGTTTGCATTGAGTTGGTGTGCTTCTTCATGCTTGTCCACAAGATACAAGGTGGTTTTGATGTGGTCTTGAAGGGCTTGAGTTCTAGCTCTTGTCATGGGTCCTTTAAAGCTAATCAAAGGAAGTTCTTCAACTTCTTCTTGACCTTGAGCTTGGCTTTGGACCTTGTCATTGAACCCTTCATGGAGTGCTTCTAGGACTTCATGATCCTTGGATAGTCCTCTATCACAAAGGTGAGAGAACTACCTTTTTTCCTTTATGTAAGAAAGAATACCAATTGGTGACCCCATTGTGGATAACATCTCAATCATATTGCCACGGTCTACCAAGCAAAACATGGCAAGCTTCCATGGGAACCATATCATAAAGCACTTCATCAACATATTTTCAAATGGAGAATGTAAGCAACACTTGCTTATCCACAACCAAATCACCATTGTCACTCAACCATTGCAATTTATAAGTCTTAGGATGAGGGGTGGTTTTTAAACCAAGCATCTCCACTAATCTAGTACTTGCAACATTGGTGCAGCTTCCTCCATCAATGATAAGAGAACAAACCTTTCCATTCACCAAGCATCTAGAACGAAAAATGTTTTCTCTCTGTGTATCATCTTGATCTTTGCGCAAACTTCCCATGAGTCTTTTTACCATTAAAAGATCTCCCTCTTCCAGTTGAAGAACACCATCATCCTCCCCTTCACTGGAGAAACTGTGAAAGCTTTCAGATGACTCATTATTTACCTCTCCATTCTCAACCACAATCATGGTTATTTTTTAGACATTGGGATGCAATATGACCCTTACCCAAACATTTAAAACATTTAATTGAATTAGATTTATTGGAAGGGGGTTGAGTAGGAGAAGTAGGATTACCTCTTGAAGACTTCCTTTCAATATGTTGTGAAGAAGAATCCTCCCTCTTGGAAGTGTCCTTATCCTTCCAAGATGAATAACCATATGAAGACTTCTTGTAGGCTTGTTTTCTCTTCAATTGTTGCTCTACTTTCACAGTCCTATGTATAAGTGTATCCAGGCTGTTGTAGCTTTGAAGCTTTACAACATCTTGAATGTCCCTATTCAAACCATTAAAAAATCTAACCATTGTAGCCTTATTAGTCTCTTTAATGTTTGCTCTCATCAAAGAAATCTCCATCTCCTTGTAATAATCATCAACACTTTTACTTCCTTGATAGAGTCTTTGTAATTTATTATGCAAATCCCTAATATATTGAGGTGGGACAAATCTATCTCTCATGATTCCTTTCATTGTCAACCATGTGTGTCGTCGATGTATTCTCAAGCTTTCTCTCTCCATTTGCACTTGATTCCACCACGCCATGGCATATCCCTCAAATTCTAAGCTAGCCAACTTCATTTTCTTTTGTTCCCTAAAATTGTGACAATCAAAAACTTTGTCGACTTTCATCTCCCAATCAAGGTAAGCCTCCGAGTCATAAGTACCTAGGAACTTGGGCAGTTTGACCTTTACATCGTCCATGCCATCCTTATTCCTCCGATGCCTATCTCTTCTACCATCTTCATAGCCATCATCACTCCCTTGAGAAGAATGAGGTGACCTGTGATGTCTCCTCTTCATATCTTTCATTCTCCCACTCAACTCTTAAGTGCTTCTTTGTATCTCATCAAATCTATCTCCCATCCTCCTTTCAACATTTCTTTGAAACTTATCCATTTGCTTAGCCAATGAAGCCATTAGCTTAGCGGTCCTACGGGAAGGTTGATCACTATCACTTTCGGACACCATTGCTACAAGAAAAATTTTAGTAAAACAAATAATATATTGGACCTTACCACTCACTAAGTGTTACACTCTTCAACACTCGCGTTTCACACTCGTAAGACTTTTTCTATAAGGTTCGCTCTTGTCTTTTTCCACTCACTAACTCTTCTTCAGCCTTTGAAATCAACCAAAGATTTCAATTCAAGGAGTAACCAAAGTGAAAGATGAAACAAATCCAAACTCAACTTAAGAGGTCAAGGAAGAAAGACAACTCTAAGACAAAACCTTAGAAATTTAGAAGACAAACAATAAAAGCTATAAAAAAAGACTGTATAACTCGAAAGGAATGCCAAAAAAGACAATTATGAAAAACAAAATATGGCTAAGTATAAACCACTACAATTATTCAAAAAGAAAATACTAGAAAGTAATAATAAGAACACCAAAAGGAGCTGCAAAATTTGGACTATAACTTTGTTTTCATTTTTTTATATTTTGGTCCTCCTATTTTTTTTGATATTTTTATTTTGACCCCAAAATTTTTTTTTGAACATTTTCTCTTTAGACCTTCGTATTTTGCCTTTTGGTACCATAAACTTTTGAATATCTATTGAGACAAAAAGATAGGATAAGATAGGATAATTCAAAAAGATAGGATAAGATAAGATAATTCAACAAAAAGATAGGATATTCAAATCTGAATTTTTTTATTTTATTTTTTGGAAAGGAGAAAAAAAATAAAGACGAAAATTGCTCTCTGGATTTTAGCTCTGATTACCACATGATGACTACCGAGGAAGATAAAAGGTGGGGAAGATAAAGAAGATGATAATAAATAATGCCACGATCCGTGTTGGAACGATAAGTTGAGGATGATTCGCCACAAAGGAAAACTTCCTTGATAGAATCAATTTGGGTTTAGCCAAGAATCAAGAAGAGGCTAAGCTCTCAATTCAAGCAAATGCTTAATGTTATTCAATCAAAAGTTATTCAAAACTAGCAATGTTTGAGTACTTATAGAGTTAAGCCTCTAATAAAACCTAAAAACACATAATTTGGGCCTATTTAAGTCCTAAAAACACACGTATTGATCCATACCATCTCCTCTAATGATTATCTTGAACCATCAAGAATTGCGGGAAGTGATGAGAGAAGAAATGGTGTTGAGGGATGGAGAGAGAGAAACTGTTGTAACAAAATAAGAGGCAGGGGTGGTTATGTTTGTTGGTTTACTAACTTAGTAAGAAATTAAGATTTTGTGGCTCTCGATTTTTTTTACTGTTTACAAATTAAAAAATTGACCGATATTATCCAAGTAAAAATCTTATCCACCCAACTTCCTGTGCACGTAGAATCTAAGAATGATCTTGTTTGTGTTTTTTTAGTTTTTATGTTATATAATATGATAATTAAAGATTCGTTTTGGGTTTTGAGATGCAGTGCTGGACCATGAGCCATGAGGCAACGTCCTGTCCACCAACTTTTTTTTCTTTCTATATATTTATATTAAAATCATAAGTTAAGTTAATTTAATATTAGATAGTTTTAGATTTCCTTTTAATTATTTGATAAACAAATTTTCATCCTATTTATTTTTATAGTCTCAAAACAAAATTATCATTTTTCTGATCCGACTTGGAAAATTGTCAAGAATCAAAACTAGAAAATACTCATTATTTTGAATACAATTAGTGTTGTTAGAAAATTTGAATATCTAGTTTATCAAAATTAAATATAAAATAAATAAGAAACAAACAATTATATAAAACTAAAGGTTTCACACTAACCAAAGTATCATTTCTTTCCAAAATATTTTAAAACTCCACTTGACTCACTTAAAATGCTTCAAGAAGGTTTATCATCCTCATGGTTCATCCACAATAATCATACATCATCATTAACGCATTTCACCTCATCATGAAATATTCATTTCATTATCAATGAATCAACCAACACAACCCAAGACATCAATTATCATAATTTCATCAACAATTCATTAAGATCTCAAAACATCATAGTCCCTTTAATTATGCATTCATCAAGACTCCTTTTCAACAAAATTAAGGATATTTCATACTACAATAATTAAGACACACATATATATATATATATATATATATATATCATCACTTCAACATTTAGCAGGGACTTAAACAAAGTTAATTGCATGATAATAATGATGAGTCAATTCCATTAATTTTATTAGAGATCAAGTTGTAGCAGGTTTTGGCGTTACTTTGGGTGTAATCACACTCTAAGCCCTATTGCGCTTAAGCCTAGTTTTACTTGCACTTAAGCCCAAACACGATTCTACAGTTTTTTGAGTTCAATCAAAACAATTCATTCTAATGCAATTTTTTATTCCTAAATCATCCCCAAGTATCCCAAAACATAAATTTTGATATAAAAAAAAAAAAGACTTTCATACAATCTACAAGTCATATTCAAACATTTACACAATCTTAGGATTCAAAAGAAAGGATAAGCTTCCATTACCTCTATAAACCAAGAAGCAACCTTTGATAGGAAGAAAGGGAAAAGAAGAGGTCTATGGGTCCAAGGTGAAGGCTTTTCCACCATTCCATAACACAAGGGTACCCATGATCCAAAAGCACATGGAAACAAGTAAGGACCCAAATACAAGCTTTCTCATAAGCTCCCATGGGTGCTCTATGAGGAAAACGAAAATGGATTTCATGAGGAAGAAGAAAAGTCCTTATCACACTAAGAGCAACCCAAAGAACAAGGAGAAGAGAAAGAGTCTTCCTTTTACACAAGGAGTGAGAGGACTAAAATTCAAGCTCACAAGAGAAGGGTTCTCTTGGAGAATAAAAGAGTAGAGAATAGGTATTTTGATTTTGGTTCATATTTACAAAGGGTTTTTGAGGCTTTTATGACTTTCTAACTTCCTTCTCTTCAAATCCCAAACTTCATAAACTCTGCAACCCCTTTTCATGACCCATGGCCCATCTACTTAAGTCCAAACACTCTAAAACTAATCAAAACACACATAAAACATGGTTTATGCATAAACATAAATATAAACATAGATATAAACACCACAAAACATTTCCTCATAATTAATTAATTAAAAAATTATGGACAATTAAATTTAAATTAAATTACTCTTGCTAATTGATTAAAACCACTTAATCAGGCATTATGAAAACATGGTGTTACATTGATACTTGTTGTTGAGAATATCTAATGTGCTACATTAGAATGAAGACTGGAAAGACTTTATAAAGTCTAAACCATGGATAATACTAACACAGCAGCTGCAACATGCACATGTTATACACTAAAGCATACTACTTCAAAATAATCTGTGTTGTGAAGAAGTGTTAAGTTTGATGAAGTTGGGAAACTTACAAGTCATATAAATATATATTTATCAGAAGGAAAATACATCAAAATAGTTTCTGCCTCAACAATATCATAATGCAATTCTTATGTGTCTTCAAAATGCTCGTTAGAAGTGTTCCTCATAATGAAAACTTTAGAACAACTTTGTACATATGTCAAGTCATGGACAACTGTCATATTCCAAACTTCTTCTAGAAGTGGTAGATCTAAAGACTCCTCCTCCAACAAGTATCTTGGGGTGTTTAAGAAGACTTGAAGATGACATTTGAAGATTGTTAAAGCAATCTAGAGAGAGAAACTCAAGTTGTCATATTTGTGTGATAAATCTCATTTCTTTCTTCAACTCCTCTCAATTAGAGAAAGACTCGCTTCTGTAAAATATATTTGAGTTGTAATATGGAATAGATAGAAGTGATACTTGTACATTTCCCCAGAGGAAATCCCTAGAAAGAAAAGAATTTGTCTCTAGGAAGTAAAACATAGAAACCTTTGTAAAGTCCAACAGTTGGCTGGCAAAGTCAAAATCCAATGGGATGTTGGTCCAATAGTTTGCTAGTTTCTATGTTCATCTGGGTTTGACAAGGAAGATTAATGGGTTACTGACAGTTGTCAAAATCTAGTGGTTGAAGGGTCCAACAGGTGACTGGTTGTGTTAGTGAAAATCTCATCTTGAAGGGTGAGGACTGGATGTAGCCCAATGTTGGGGTGAACCAGTATTAAAACCTTTTGTGTACTCTCTTCTTCTCTTTCCTCTTTACTTGTTTTTTGCATGTTTATTCCATATTTCGTTTCTAAATAAGAAGATTGCACAAGACTATTTTTAAGGAACTTGTAACAAGAGTACCTAAACCTTTTTTTTTTTACTGATACAAGATATTGAAAATTGGTTGAGCTGATATTAATTTTTCAAGAATCAGATATGTTTAGCTCAGAATAGTTCTTCATTATGAACTTATACTTTCTGAACTAACTTCATATCAGTCAATTTTTTTAAAAGGAACTTAAGTTTGTGAAAACACAATTTAACTCCCTCTTGTTGTGTTATTTTTGTCACTTCAATATATTCATATGATCACTTGTAGTGATAATTTTGTATGAATGGAACTATAAAGGTTCTTTATCTATGAATGTAAATAAGAGCGATGAGACCTTTCTCCCTTCTTTTCTTTTCTTTTTTTTAGCATGTTTCATTGACTCCTTGGAAGCAAACTAGCTCAAATGGATGGATGCCCAACACTAATGAGGTTCACATTTGAAGAATTTGAGAGAGTCGTCTAATGGAACTCTAAAGACTCTTGTATTTGGGAATTGGGATGGTATAGGACTTAGCTCTTAGACTAGTTGTTGTAATTCTAGGTTTCTCCATTTTGATGTATTATATAAAAGGGGAGCTAGACAATAGTTGCTTGGTTGTATATATATAGTCAGCCAATTAGTTAGTAGTTGATGATACCTTGAATTACTATAAACATTTATATAACTTTACTTACACACACACACAAACACATAATTACCACTTATATTTGATTAAGATAGATAATAGGTTGTAAAAATAATAATATAAAAAATCCTTACGAATTATAATAAATAAGTAAAATAATTATAAGAATAAATATTGTAACAAAGGGTATTAAATATAACCTTGTTGATATGTATTTGGTGGCATTGTTGCAAATGCAAGAAAAAGATTTGAGTATGGTTCTGACCTAAGACAAAATAAAAACCACATGTTAATTGGTACTTTATGTTAATTTTTTAAGTTGTTAATTTTGTCAATGCTAATAATAGTGTATATAGTAAATTTTCTTTAAAATCAAGTTTCTAAAAAATAAGGTGAAGTACTATCTAGATACCTAGGGTACATTGGGTAGACAAGACTCATAATTTTGAGACTATAAATATAAAAAAAACAAAAAAAAACTGTTGCATTTAATAGACACGACCTAATTGATTATGCATTGTAGTAATTAGTTGGGGCAATATGAATTACAAATAAATATCTCATGGATTTTTTTCTGCTAACTTGTTAATCAAGTAATTGAAAATTTGAAAAAAAGAAGTAAAGCAATCATACCGAGTGTGGTTGGATGCATATTGTGCATCATTGACATCAAGAGTATAGAATTGGTTGTATTGGAGTCTACGATTATAAATTCATATTCAAATGAATGTATTTATTATGAGTACAAGACACAAAATAAATAAAAATCAACATCATTATGAGCACGTGGAAGCATCCAAACATATTTAAGTTTAAGTTTAAATATTAATGTTCTATAGAGGTAACTTTAAAGTCAGAAAACTTTATTAGGGAAGATACAAAATTATGGGTCTCGCATTGACGATAAAGATGAGGTACATATGGGATACATACATTTTGTTGTATTTTGGGGTTATACATTCTATGAGGCGCATAACTCGAGAAGTATTAATAATAGTAGAAAAAGTCAAACACCACCTTTAATTCCATGCAACATAAGAGTTATTGATATGATTATTGTGAAGAGGAAATAATACAGGGCCTTGGGTTGCGACACATTGTGGATTTGAATATCTTGTTCCAATCCCTAATCTAGCATGTACTATTAGACTCTTGGCAAGCGTACCAATTTGTCGTTGTAAGTTACAAAAATTTATAAGATCGTCTCCACAGGGACTTGAGCTTACTCAGTTAATCCTAATATAACTTAACAGTTCAATAGTTATGTACAAGTAGGTTGAGCGGAATTTCATTTAGCTGTGAAAGTAACGTAAAATTACTAAACTTTAGTAAATGAAATATATCTATGAGAAAGTGGGATTGAATTTCATCATTCTGATCCTTTTATATCCAATTAATATTACCAAGCATAAATCATCATCTATCCTTATTGATGCACACAATATTTCACCCCGAATCAATCCCTCGCATTCGAGAATCCTAAGAATATCTATCAAATATCGATCCCTCGCATATAAAGTAAATACCCCAGCATTAAGAATTATAGTCGCGTGCTTTATGCAATCAAAACGGTATGCCCTATTCCTAGCAACATAACGTAATGAGTAAAATCATTCAGTTCAAACCCTAAGGGCACTTTCTAGTCAGGCTTAGGATTTTAATTCATGAAACTAGTGATCAAGTAGAATCAAGTATTAAGCATAAAATGAAATTACCAACAAGGAATAGAAAAGATTAATGCATAAATAAATATTAAAAGAGATACATAGGGATAAGAAGATTACATCCAATCCTCAGAGAAGCTAGCTACTCATAGTGGAGAGAACTGAAAAACAAAGGAACACTTCAAAACAACCAAGAGGGGGGTGAATTGGTTGAACCTTGTCCAATTAAAATTTTAAAATCAGAGTTACCACAGGATCTTTATCACTTTCGAAAATTGTTTCAACACCAAGAATCAATATTCAATCAAATTCCCTTTCACAAAGAATAGAAAACAAAGTATAGAATTCTGATCAATGATATTAACTCACAAACAAAGTAATTAAGAGATGATGAAATTAAGAGAAAGATTTGCCACAGATTTTATACTGGTTCACCTTAAACACTATGAGGCTACATACAGTTCTTCTACTCAACACTAGAGTAGAGTTCCACTATTGCAAAAATATCCTTACAAGCAATTATACAAGTCTCTCTTTATCAACCCTAGATAAAGTTCAGAAGTTTAAAATACTATTAGACTCTTAGAGACCAAACCCTTTGCCAAGAACACTACTCAGCAAAAACTAGAGAAACACTATCTCTACACTTGCAAGAAACATATTTACAATAGACAAATCTTTACAAACAATTCAAAGAACAGTTTACACCTTCAAAGAACAAGGAAAGATATCACCTGATAATCCAAGAATGAATGAACAATGAATGATATTCAGGTTGAATAGCAGATTACTAACTCAATGCATTCCTTTCCTTAATCTTTGAATGAATGATGAAGCTTTTTCTTCTTGATTCACTAACTCATGCGAATTTGTAAAGCTCCTAAGTGTTTAGAATCTCAGAATTATCACTAATAAAGGCTCAGAGCGTTTTTGACTGCTTACAATTCGTAAATCTCAAAATATTCAAAAGTTACAAACCTCAGCCTAAGAGGTTCTATTTATAACAGCTTTTTAACTGAAAATAATCGATTAATCACGCTCCAGTAATCGATTATTTTGCATATGTAATCGATTAAAACAAGATAGTAATCGATTAAAATGTTTATAAAATGTCCTGAGTTTCAAGAACGAATCATTTAATCGATTATTCCGATACGTAATCGATTAAGACAGAGACACATTATTTTCTAAGATAAACTATATAATCGATTAAAGAAATAATGTAATCAATTAAAATGATCTTGAAGCTTTCTGGGTTTTGACTAAGAACAATATAATCGATTATTCCATGATGTAATCGATTAAGACAGAGAGTTCCATCTTTTCATAAAAAGCCTGAGTAATCGATTAAACAGATATGTAATCGATTACAATGATCATGTTTTGTTTTCTAAAGGACACGAAGAACAAAATAATCGATGCTCCTATTCATGTAATTGATTATTTATAAGCAACTTAATTTTTCCAAAAACTTTACTTCCTAAGTGCCTTTCTTTTACTTAATCAATTAATTCAATGACCTTTTAAATGAATGATTGATGCATGATGTGCACACTTGGATTATCAGATCATATACTCCCTTTTACAATTTATCAAATTGATTCTTCAAGCTTTCCTTTGAGCATTTCCTTTGTGCATGTTTGAAAGTCCAAAATCTTGAAGCTTGATCCTCATTCCTTGATACTTGACTTCACTAGAATCAACAAGAACCTCCTCAAGAGAAGAATTGATGGAGGGCCCCATCATCGCTTCTTTCCGGCAGAGTCTCCACACTAAATCTCACTTCTCTCACTTTCCTAACCTACCTACTACTAGTATTTAAAAGACTAAAGAACAAGTCTAAGCAATAAAAGAATGAAGAATGGCATATGTCTCTTCTCAAATTCGTGGCCTATTTATAGCTTTGTGCCTCCTGCCACCTTCACTCGCCCAAGCGAGTGTTTTTGCCTGTTTTAACTCGCTTGGCCGAGTTAATGTTATCTTTTTGGAACATGAACTCACCTAGGCGAATGAATTGCACTAGGTAGGCTCGCCTGGGCGAGTTAAAGACATAGTCCTTAAGAAAGCTTTGGGCCTGGATTACTTTTTGGGCCATTTTGCTTGTAATACCTCCCAGGTTTAATCTTTTAAGCCCTTCTTGCTTGCTTTGCTTGTTTGGAATTCTCATAACCTATCAAAATACAAAATATGATTGGATTAATCTTTTGAAATTTGAAAAACAACATTAATACAAGTAATAGACACAAAACAACTAGTTTCTAGGGCAAGTTTATAAACAAAATTACTAGAATCAAAAGATAAGTGCCATCCGTAAAACATGATTTTAACTAAAATATGGCACTTATCATGTACCAACGTAGAAGTCAGGATATTAACAACAATTGGTCAATTTAAGGTTCACAAAAAGAAAAAACATATTGTGAACCATAAATTGACCAATTGTTGTCAATATCTTGTCTTGTATGCATGTACAAACAAGACTAGGGGTTGAAACTGGATGTTCAACTGGCACCTCAAAAGCCCTACATTATTTCCTCTTCACAATAATCATATCAGCAACTCTTATGCTACATGACATTTAAGATGTTGTTTGACTTTTCTAATATTATTAGTACTTACTGTGTTATGCACACCCTTATAATTTATAACCCTAAAAGGATACAAAATTATATGTCTCACATATGAACCCCATCTCTTTGTCGTTAGTGTGAGACCCAATATTTTGTATCTTCGTTGACAAATTTTTCTAGCTTCAAAGTTGTCTCTATAGAGACTTCATATATATTTTTAAACTTAGAATTAAATATGTTTGGATACTTCAATGTTCTCATAACGATGTTCATTTTTATTTTATTTTTTGTTGTACTCATAATAACACTCATTTGAATATGAAATTTTAATTCTAGACCTAATACAATCAACTTCTACTCCTGATGTAATGGTGCACAATATGCACCCTACTGCACTCAGTATGATTTCTCTACTTATTTCAAATTTGCAATTACTTGAATAACAAGTTAGAAAAAATTGCATGAACTATTTGTTTTCAATTCATGTTGCTCCAGCCATTCACTACAATGCAGAATAAGTAGGCCATGTCTCTGGAATGCAAAGATTTTTTTATTTACAATATCAAAATTCTATGAGACTGTCTACCCAATGTACCCCAAGTATCTAGATAGTACTTCACCTTATTTTTTAGAAACTTGATTTTAAAGAAAATTCACTATATATAGTGTTATTATCATTAACAAATTAATCACTTAATAAATTATCATAAAAGTATTAATTAGCATGTGGTTGCTTTTTCTTTCTTAGGTTAGAACCATACTCAAATATTTTGCCTGCTTTTGCAACAATGCCACCAATGCTTATCAACAAGGTTATATACATGTTCAGCCTAAGCTTGCAACTCCTTCTACGTCCTCAATTGCTTGGTTGGAACCGAAATACACTGGAGGTCATATACTAGAATAAGAGGTAACTCATAATTCATAGGTATTGAAGGAACTAGTAAAAATTGAATTTGAGGGTCAAAGTTAATAGTTAGTGCCTGGATCCAAAGAAGGCATTGTTGGAGCTGACATATGTTAGGAATATGATAGAGGACTATCTAAGGATCATGATGATGGAGGTCCATTACAAGCCAAAGGTCTAGAAGGAGAGCTTGAAGCACTTCCTTTGGTGAGCTTTGAAGGATCCATGACAAGAGCTAGAACTCAAGCCCTTCAAGACCACATCAAAAATGCCTTATATCTTGTGGACAAGCATGAAGAGACACACCAAATTCAATGAAAACACATCAAAAAAGTCTTGTCTGTTGCAATAAGCATTTGCTGTCTGTTTTAATCGATTAAATGTGTCTGTAATCGATTAAAATGCAAATGTTGTCTGTTTGTCTGTTTGTTTTTCTGTCTGTCTGTTTTAATCGATTATTTCGTTGCTGTAATCGATTATTTATCTGTTGTAATCAATTACGACATTGCTGTAATCGATTACACAGTGCAGAACGCTCTGTTTTAATCGATTAACCTTCGTTTTAATCGATTATTTTCATTTAAAATGGTACTGCAGCTTTCCTTTTGTTGTTTTCATGTAATGGACTTTGATATTTCTGTAAATAGGCCTAAACCTACGTTTTTAGGGGTTTATTAGAGGTCTAGCCCTATAAATACTCAGACTTTGCTATTTTTGGTTAACTTTTGATTAATGAAATTGAGCTTTTGCTTAAATTGAGAGCTTAGCCTCTTGTTGGTTCTTGATTGAGACCAAATTGATTCTTATCAAGGGAGCTTTCCTTTGTGGCGAATCCTCC
>PYAF01003758.1:54988-65572 GCA_007407185.1 Glycine tomentella
AGGGTCTTTCAATTTTGGAGGAAGCTTCCTCTGAATTATGGCACTGCACTCTTCAGTGAGTGCTATGGTCTCACAATCCTGCAGTTTGTGTTTCTTAGACAAAAGCTCTTTCATGAATTTTGCATAGTTAGGCATATTGGCTAATGCCTCAGCAAATGGAATATTAATGTGTAACTTCTTAAACATATCTAAGAACCTGGCAAACTGCTGCTTCTGGATTTGCTGTTTGGTCTGCACTGGATATGGGGGTTTCTCAAAGCGAGAGAAATCCCATTGCTTCTTTGGAGGTGCATATTTTTGCTCCTTGGAATTTTCTGCAGCTTTTTCTTCTTCTGCATCAGCTGTTGTATTTTTCTTCTCAGCTTCTTTGTTACTCACCTTAGGCTTTTCTGGTGAAGTGAGCATTTTCTCACTCCTGGTGGTGATTGCATTGATATGTTCCCTTGGATTTATCACTGTGTCACTAGGGAACTGTCCTTGAGGCCTTTCAGAAATTTGCTTTGCCAATTGACTAATTTGGGTTTCAAGATTCCGGATGGAAGCATCTTGATTTCTATGGTGAACTCTAGTCTCATTGATGAAAGCATTTGTGGCTTGTATATGCTCAGTAGTTGTTTTTGACAGCTGCATCACAACCTTTTCAAGTTCTGAAATACTTGTGGTTGGAATGGGAGGAGGCTGCAGATAGTTGTTAGACTTATAGTCTAACCCTCCTCCTTGAAGGTTCCTCTGGTAGTTGTTGCCTGGAACAAAGCTGTGATTCCTCTGATATGGCTGCTGCTGTCTCTGATCATTCCACACTCCATTAACCTGCACAGGGTCAGCTCCAGCAAGAATAGGACATACATTAGATTCATGCTCACCTTGGTAGTACTCACAGATGACATGTGGTTTACTGGCTGCCACTTGAGCTGCAGAGACTTGTAATCTATCAATTTTCTCAGTCAACTTGGCCAGCTGTTGGGCCAAGATTTTCTGCTCTGCAAGCATGGCATCATTACTGGACAACTGGATTGGTTCTCTCTTTGGCTGAATGGTGATGCTCTCATTTTCATTCCGGGCCAGAGAATTAATTAGCTCATAGGTTTGAGCTGCAGTTTTCGACCATATAGTACCCCTTGCTGTAACATTAACAATCATGCATGTTCAGGAGTCATACCATTAAAGAATATACGTACCTGCTTACCCACAGGCATATCATATTGTGGGCATCTCCTGATCAATTATTAGAATCTGTTCCAAGCCGCACACAGGGATTCTCTTCCATTCTGAGTGAAGTTGGTAATTTCATTCACCAACCTGTTGTATTTGTCCATGGAAAAGTACTGGGCGAAAAATCTTGAGACTAAGTCCTCCCAAGTTGAGATGCTATTTGAAGTTTGTCTGTTCAGCCATCTCAATGCATTTCCCTTAACAGCAAAAGGGAATAAGCTTAGTCTTACCGCATCATCCGAGACCCCTTGGTGTCTGATAGTGTCACAGATTCTGAGAAATCTGTCAATGAAATCATGTGGGTCTTCAAAGTCTTCCCCACCAAACTGACTGCGTTCCACCAATGCTATCAATGAAGGATTTATGTCAAAGTGATTAGCTTGTATTGGTGGCCTCACAATGCTGGAGTTTGGTCTTGTGAACATAGGAGCCAGAATATCCTCCATTAGTTCATCCTCCGGTCTTGGCTGATTATTTCTTTGTTCAGCCATCTCTGCTTCTGACTCTAATTCAGGGATTGAATCAAAGTCAAAGTATACAGCTTCTCTCCTTCTTTGTCTGGCTAGTCTCCTTCTGATAGTTCTCTCTATTTCAGGATCGAACTGCAACTCCTCAAAATTGACTGAACCTCGCATAAAACTCAGAGAAGCGATTAGTAACAAAAATTTCAATTTCAAAGATTAAAATTACTGTAAAGTCATTTTACCAATCCCCGGCAATGGCGCCAAAAACTTGTTACGAACCCGGCAAGTGCACCGCTCGTTTCAAGTAATAAAGTGGGTAAGTAAAGTATCGTCTCCACAGGGATTGGTATGAATTTCACAGTAATTCTAGGTCTAAGCAATTGGAAGTAAAAGGAAAGTAATTGTAAAAGAATTTGTTTGTTGTGTTGAGTATTGAAAATAAAAACAGAAATTAAAGAACTTAAGTTGCAGTAAATTGAGTTGGGTTGTTACCAATGGAAAGAATAATTGTGGTCAAGATTCAATCCCCTTTGATCCCTACCTCTTTCACTTAACTGATTATCAAGTTTGATTGTTTCTGATTACTCAGAGAATAAATCTTTTCTAATTTAGCTAATCCCTAATCCCTTAGTGAATTCTATCAAGTTAAGCATTTAAAAGAATATATTATAAGGTTCTGCAGTCACGCATCCCTATCCCTAGGCAATGAACAACTGTTACTTTACTCATGTCAGAAATTAGAACCCCAACATCCCTATTGCGAATCCTAACCCTCAGTACTTAATTAGAATGGCCAGTTCCAAATAAGAATAAAACAGTGAACAACAGAGTAAAATAAAGCAATCATAAAGAAATCTCATTCAATACCAGTCAAATTACAGAGGAGTTCACATCGGTTCTTGGCCTAACCACAATACAGAATTTAGCCTGACATAGGCTTTAAGAACACCAAAGTTGTTGAATAAAACATTATTCTGCAGTAACCTAGCTTTGATTCTTGACTTCCAATGGTTTCCAAGCCCTTGAATGGTGTCTAATGGTGTAGACAGTCCTTTTCTTCAGTTTAGAAGCCTTTCTTTTATAGATTGGTTTAATTAGAGTAACAAAGCCCCTGTTTTCGTGCAATTTCGAACCATATCTTTTTTAAATAAGGCAACAACGTCTCCGCCGCGCTGATGGCGCGAGACCCGCGCTGATCGCGCGGCTAGTTCGAAATCATGGCGCTGATAGCGCGAGAGTCCGCACTGATCGCTCGGCTAGCACGAATCAAAACTGTCTCCAGGCCCTGTCGCGCGAGAATTGGCACGGTTTGCGCAGGACCTTCAGCTTGGTTTTCTTCTTTCTTTGCTTGATCCTCCTCTTTTTGACCCTGAAATCATAACTTTGGTAATAAAATGAGATATAATTAAATATAAATAACAAACTAACTTATTCTAACCTAATTCCTAGTGATTTAATTGAAATATAACCTAAAACTAGCCTAAAACTAAGATGTGTTAGCAACACATCAGATTCTTTTCAAGAAGGAGGGGATGATAGAGGACTATCTAAGGATCATGATGATGGAGGTCCATTACAAGCCAAAGGTCTAGAAGGAGAGCTTGAAGCACTTCCTTTGGTGAGCTTTGAAGGATCCATGACAAAAGCTAGAACTCAAGCCCTTCAAGACCACATCAAAAATGCCTTATATCTTGTGGACAAGCATGAAGAGGCACACCAAATTCAATGAAAACACATCAAAAAAGCCTTGTCTGTTGTAATAAGCATTTGCTGTCTATAATCGATTAAAATGCAAATGCTGTCTGTCTGTCTGTTTTAATTGATTATTTCGTTGCTGTAATCAATTATTTGTCTGTTGTAATCGATTACGACGTTGCTGTAATCGATTACACAGTGCAGAATGCTCTGTTTTAATCAATTACGCTTCGTTTTAATGGATTATTTTCATTTAAAATGGTACTGCAGCTTTCCTTTTGCTGTTTTCATGTAATGGGCTTTGATATTTCTGTAAATAGACCTAAACCTACGTTTTTAGGGGTTTATTAGAGGTCTAGCCTATAAATACTCAGACTTTGCTATTTTTGGTTAACTTTTGATTAATGAAATTGAGCTTTTGCTTAAATTGAGAGCTTAGCCTCTTGTTGGTTCTTGATTGAGACCAAATTGATTCTTATCAAGGGAGCTTTCCTTTGTGGCAAATCCTCCTCCGACTTATCGTTCCGATTGGAATCGTGGCGTCATTCTAAATCATTCCTTAATCTTCTCCATTTTTCTATTTGAATTTCAAACCCTAATTCATGGAGTCTTGAAGATTACAATTCAGAAACGATCCAAGCCAAGCATTCATGTCTTGGTGGTCATCAGAATAGGCAAGATAAGGCAATACCTTGGGATAGGGTGGATGTGCAAGCATCTGAGGAATGTGGAGTGTAGGTGTTCCCAAAAATTGTATAAGTGGATGAAGTGCAATGGGGATAACTATTGGTGGTGGTGGTTCCTAATACATAGCAAGAGGCAAAAGGGGGAAAGAATAGGATATATTATGTTGATGTACTAGTGGATGTTCATTAATACCAATTAAAGGCACTAGAGTAAAAGTAAATGCCTTTATTTATGAGTTAAATTTAAAACATTAAATAAACATTAAATGTTATATTATTTTTTAATTTCTTATTGCACTAATCAACAATTTTTTGGAGGACCTTCACTCGATGCAACGTAAGTTATTGTCGGAAACTTCCTCAGAGTGTTTACGATGTTCATATCATCACTTCTTGAACACCAACGACGTCGATGCAAGGAAGATCTTCCTGTTGAAGACATTGTCGTCATTAGTGATGGTGGAGGACATGAACGAAGAGTTGGAGGAAATGCTAAAGGTATCCTGTGAGAACTTGAGTGCAACAAATTTCGCATTGCAACTTAGAAGCGCGTTGTGCGACTTCCTGAAATTGAGCGTCATCCTCATTGGAGGCACATGGTGCACAACCATGGGCACTGCTGATGCAGAAATATTAGAGTTTGGGGCAAAGGGAGTTGAATTGATGAAGTGGAATAGTTGTCAATCAGATTAGGTGAGTACATTGGTGAAAACAAGTAAACCAAGGCACATTTGAACCAGGTGTGATTGGTTCGATTTAGGAGTGAAATGAGTTTGTTGAATTTTAAAATTGTTACATTAGTGAGTTCGATGTTTAAGTGAGAGGGTTGGTGGGAGAGGTTTCGAATCACGTGCTCCATGCCTTTAAGGCTTTCCATGTAGCCTCTGGGATGGCCTTTTGTTTGTCTTGTTTTGGAAACCTCATGAGTTCCACAACATTGTTTTGTGAACTAAAACTTTTGGGTTTGGGGAAAAGGAAACTTGAACTCTCAAAGTGTTATGTTAAGATAAGGAACATAAGTGGGTTTTGAAGGGATTGGGGAAAGAGGATATATATGAAAGAGTGAGGGTGAATTGGTAAGAGAGAAAATGTTTTTTTTTATTAACAAATGTTAATTGCTAATATTATTGTTAGTTGGGGAATTTGAACCTGTGATCTCTTCCCCCTTTCAACCTTATATCTCCTAAGAAAGAGAAAATGTATTGGGATTGAAACAAAGTGATTTAGTAATATTTAATTTGAGATGAGTTGGGAAACATGATTTAGGTAGTCTTATATTATTGTTAAACATGATAATATTGTTATGCCTTTTCTGTCCTATTAGTTATGTGGGTTAAGAAAATGAAGGGAATGAATTTCTCTTAAAATATATATTTATTATGTTATAAATATAAAATTAGGTAATGAAGGGGAAAAATAATTGTCCTATGGTTCCCTGACAGGTTGCAACAACTCATTCCATGAGCACTGAGTCTATGGGCAGGAAGGTTGTGATGCAAGGTCCTCACCCTTGAATGGAAGATGACGCCACACATAAGTCTCATCAGCATAAGGGATGGTTGCATCTGTAACACCCCAAAATTTCAGAACTATACTCAAATATTTATGCAAGTCTTAGGTTATAGGAGAATTAATGGTCTATGTTCAAATTACTTGGGTGAAAGGTTAATTAGAGGCATTAGAAAAATGCTTTGGGAAAAATGACCATATTGCCCTTACCGTAAATTAGAAATGACAGAAATGCCCTTGAAGTTAAAATGACGAAAATGTCCCTAAATATTTTAGTTAGATATTTTAAGGAGGAAAATTACATAAACGCCCTTGGATATTTTGGAAATGAGAAGAATGCCCTTAGATATTTTTGGCTAGATATTTTATGGAGGAAGTGACAAATATACCCCTAGGATGAATGATGAATTTACCATAATGCCCTTCAGGCCAAAAATGACCAGATACCCTTTGAGATTTTGTGGAAACTTGATGGAAGTACAGAGCACTCTTAGATAGCAGATTATTAAGATATTTTGTGACAAGAAGTCTTAGAATAAAATTTCTATAAATTTTATAAGATGACAACTTTGAAATTGTATTCAGGAGGATTGAGGTGGCAGAAAAATATGAAAAAATGAGAAATAGAATCTGTGGAATTTTCTCTCAATTGTAGGATGTCCAGATTTACCCAATAAAATGGTTTAGTAATTTTGATAGTCAGAAGAAGAATAGACCAATTAAAATTAAGATAAGAACATTTTTGTAGGCAAGGATGTGTATCATTCGGTATTGATTGCTTGTGAATAATTTTAAAACTATTATTAAAGCCAATTTTTTAAAATCTATATACTTCTATTATTCCATATGATTTTTAGGAGAAAGAATTCAAATTAAATTTAACTTCTTACAAGGAATTACCATGTGAAAAACCATAAGTGGAATTAGATTTTACTTTAGCATCAAAAATTACATGTAATGGCATAAAAGGAAGGAAAACTTGTCATCCTACCCCTTAAGCTTGAAGTTCACGTGTGGAATGATGTAGAAAGGGGGAGAAGATTCATGAAGAAGCCACTTGTAAAGGCAAGCTTCATGAAGAAGACAAGTGGTGGACACTTGGAATATGTATACAAGATGGGAAGAAAAATCTTCTCTTGTCTCCTTTGGTAGAACACTTGGACAGATATAGACATTATTTCAACAATCCCAACGGTCAAAGGTTACATATTTGGGATAGTAGTGTACCTTTAAAATTTTAGAGAGATCCAACGGTTAACGAATCCAGAATTAGAATTTTACTAAAACAGATTTTGGGATAAACTCAAGAATGAAAGAAAAGCATAAAAATCTTCCTTGGCAAGCTACTCCACGAAAATGCAAGAGAAATGGAGAAACTTCAAGAGCTTAGATGCTGTATGGAGGAGAATTAAGAGCCTTCATGATTGGAACACTTGGAAAGTAAGGTAATGATGGCTTAGGAGATTTTTTTAGTTTCCAACTACTATATAAAGGGATGAGGCTTTGAATGGAATTCATTTCTCAAGACACTTCCTACACCTCTCTCTCTCACGTGAAACCCTCCCTTGTATCCCTTCTATTTCATTTTCATCCTTTCATTTTTAAGCCTAAATCAAGTTAGAAAACAAACCCCACCATAGTGAAGCATTATGTGAAGCTAGGAGCTATAGGAAGAAGTTGTCAAGCTTTTTAGGAAGATACAAGGTACGTATGGGGAAGTTTTATGGTAAATATAATTTAAGTATTACTTGTGTTTGAATAAGTATGTATAGAGAAGCTTTATGATAAAGGTAGTTTAAGGGTTGATTGTTTGAATAAGTGACTTGAATCTTTGTGTATTATGACTTATCTTTAAGAAATTGTTTGATTTGAATTATAGTTGCATGATTGAGTGCTTTAATAAAGTTTTATATGTTGTTTAATAAAGTTTTATGTGTTATTTAATAAAGTTTTATGTATTGTTGAGTGTTCTATGAATCTTTGAACATGTCTATTATATTGAACTTTATAGTAGATTCATGTTGAAAGTTTAAGCATATGAGATATAAATTGAAGATTAATATTGAAAAGTAAATATGAGATAAAAAGAAAATCAATCATACATGTCTCATATGCATATGCCCGGCGGGGGTTAAGCCGTGTTACCTCAAGAGGAGGTGTCAGATAGCTGAAAGAATTGAGACGAGCGTTCAGACAAAAGGTGTCTGAGCTGGGGGGGTAGTGGCAGTGGAGAGATCACCTACCCATGATGATCACATGTAGTGTGGGTGAGAGTCCTTTTGTAACACTAACCTACCCTGACTGATCGATCCAATTCTGTGCCAGAGAGTGGGACTATCTTGACTATGGTACCAAATGATGAGAATTTGAGAGAATCATGTATCATATAGAGAAGATAAGCATGCATCATATTTTGATGATGTTATGATGACTTTCTGTATATATTCTTTGATGACTTTCTGTATATATTTTGTGACTTGAATTATGTTTATCATAAACTTACCTTGTACTTTGTGTCTGTGGTTGACACCTGCTATGACCTCAAATTTTATTTGAGCGAGCAGAGGAACAGTAAAAGACTAGCAAGCTGATGGATTTTGTGGAAGATGTTTGGAAGATGTTTTGTGGGAGATACTTTGTTATGTTTGTAATATTTTAGTTATGTGAACTATGTACTGGAACTTATATCTGTATGTATTATATCAGACTTATCTGTATGTATTATATTGGACTTTTAAATATTAATTAGTGAGAAAAACCTTTTGAGATTAATCATTAGTAAACAAAGTTTGAGATTTTATTTGCAAACTAAAAAGAGTTTTCAGTAAAATATGAAGATGAATTTATGTGCAAAGTATTTAGTTATTTGTACTATGCAAAATGAATTAACAACAGTTTGTATTTTATTGAGCATCAAACTTTCAAATATTTCTTGATGAAGAAAATCTTTTGTATTCTTTTGAAATTTTGAAGATTATTCAGTAATGGAAATTTTGAATTGATATTTTTAAATAAGTTGGAAAAGAATTTTCACTAAAAAGCAATAAAATACAAGATGATAAATCGAGGCGTTACAATAGTGGTATCAGAGCATGTTTGTTCCTTAGGACTGTGTGTTATGTGTTTGTTGTGTTTCTCTGCAATATGTTGTGTGTTCTATGTGTTTTGATATGAACCATGGACTGGGTTTCCTGTAATATGCTTTTGAAGTAGTAGAAGAAGTAGAGTAGGCTTTAATCTCTAGTTGAGAAATTTCTTGGATTAAATTATTGGAAAGATTTATGGTTATTATTTAGGCTTTAAATTCATGTTATTTGATGGTTATTTTATGTTGAGAACATGTTGATTTTAACCATAAGATAGGTGATGATCTATAAGTTGGAATATTAGTGATGTTGGAATTATATTGGATGATCTTTGGAGAATGGTTTTGATGATGTTTTGTCATATTATTATGGAACTATTTTGAATTAATAGAGGATGAATGGTATGTGGATAAATGGTTTAAATATTAGAATGATTCAATTTTGAGGATTAAGTAGTAAGGTGGTAGGTGAAAGGAAAATTAAGATGTATACTAGGTTTGAATCTTTTCTTGTGAAAGTTTTAAAGGAATTAGAAATTATTTGAAAGATAAATTGTGGATTATTAGTTAGATTACTAATATGATTTTCTGTTGCTTGAGGATATTCTATGGTCAAGTTGGTAATGATTTCACTTGAATAAGGTATGGTGATTTAATCTCACTTGTGGTACGTAGGATGTTAAGATAAAAATATTTTCCGTAAAGTGATTGGTATTTTACTTATGGATTATGGAGATTTAATGATGTCGTCAGAATATGGTTGTATTCCTGATGTCTGTTATACCATAAGTTTCAACGCATGTTCATGAGTTAGCAGACTGGCCATCTAGATAATTTGTGAATTGCAAGAAACATTATGGCAAGCAGCCAGAAATACAAATAAGTGACTGATAGGTGATTTTCTAGGTATCAACTCTCTATAGTGATTAAGTGAGTGTAGAGTTGTATTGTGTGGTGAGTATATGTTTCTCAGTTGGTGGATGTAAGGAGTAATGATTAGTAAGAATGATTGTATTATAGCTGATGTTTTCCAAATTTTGAGGCTGAAGGTTAAGTTACGATTTAGGAAAATCTTTAAAAGGTCATTTTTGGAGAAATATTTTCTTGAGGATGTTAGAAATAAGAAAGTGATGGAATTCTTAGAACTTAAGCAAGGGATTATGATTATGGTTGAGCATACAGTTAAGTTTGAAGAATTAGTGAAGTACTCTTCCCTTTATCAAGGAAAATATGGTGCTCGTGCTATTTGACTTTAGTGTGACCTATTCATTTATATTTTATTTGTGAGTAGGGAAAATTAAATTTTTAGGTGTCTTCTATGGATGATAAGTTTGTGATTGAGACCCCAACTATTATGTTTTGATTTCTGATGTGTGTTTTGTTTTGTAAAAATTTCTGATAGAAAATTTTATGTTGATCTGATTTGTTTGCCCTTTTGCCAAACTGATGATATTTTAGAAATAAACTGGTTGTCTACTGATAAATTGTTTTAAATAATTAGTGTTGGGTAATCCTGAGATTAGTGATAATGAGATATCTATCTCTGTTATTTTGAAGAAAAAGAGATCAAGTATATAAGATTTCGTCTAACTTAGAAGTAGAAACCACGGTTTCTCTAGGTGACCTTCTGTTATTAGAAAATTTTCATAAATATTTCCCGAGGATATATTTGACCTACTATTTGAGAAAGATGGAGTTTTCTATAGATTTGATATATGGTGTTGAACCCATATTTGTAGCTACCTATGAGATGTTTCTTATAGAGTTAGTTGAGCTTAAGAAACAACTAGGAGAATTGTTGAATGAGTGGGTTGTGAGATCTAATATGTTTCCATGGGAAATACTAGTGTTGCTAGTAAATAAGAAAGATGGAATCATGAGGAGGTGTATAGACTATCATTAGTTGGATAAGTAACGATTAAAAACTAAGTAT
>PYAF01003758.1:77480-94410 GCA_007407185.1 Glycine tomentella
TCTGGCGGGGACATAAGACCGCGTGATTTTATTCTGTCTGGCGGGGACATAAGACCGCGTTATTCTATATTTTATATTTTGTCTGGCGGAGGTATAAGACTGTGGTGTTATATAGCTGTGTAGTGTATGGCTGATCTAAACTGTGTACTGTGATGAGGTGATTTGATTAAGGTGTGGATCATGCTTGTTTCTTATTTTTAAATAATATTACAACCACGTGAATCTATATATTTCTTTATGTATGTTTTATTCAAACTATGTGTGTCATGAACTTACCCTATTTTGTGTCTGTGGTTGACACCTGTGATGACCCCAATTTATTTGGGCGAGCAGAAGAACAGGAAAGCATACACTGTGAAGGATTGATGAAGAAAATATGATAAAGTTGTGTTGATGATTTAATTTGTTTGTATTTTCCTTTGACTTGTATTTGGGACTGTATTAAAAGGACTGTACTTTATTATTTTAATTAAACCGTGGAGAGGAATAATTTGTTTATGATATAAACGGCTAGTAACCCTTGCCAGCAAAGAAAAATGATTTTCGAAATTTTTTTTTTTTTTAACCAATCTAATTTTAATACAAAGTGGTCACGAGACTTTATCTAAAATTAACAAAGCACGAAAGAGTAAAGAGAGGCGTTACAACGTGCATTGGTATTGGAGTGGGACATTGGAAAGAAACACTAGTTTGGTTGTGTTTGATTGATCCATTTGGAAAAATGAATGCTAATTTGGAGTTAGAAATGGTTTGACTGCTTGTTTCTCCTAAGAATGCATAGTAGTGAGATGGAATTTTTGGTTGTGGAGGTCTGTTGTGTGAGTGTGTGGTTGTCTTAAGGGTGTTTTGTGTTATTTATAGTTGTGTGATTGTGTTTGTGATAGAGCCTTGTTTGGTATCCAACGTTGATTGAGACATGTCATTATAAATTTGTCTTTTATCAATATGGTACATGGTATTGTCAATTTCGACTGAGGTTTTACCATTTCACATGTGTTCTGTCAAATTTGTAGCATTTGTCATAGTGTTGTCAATGTCATTTTACCCTTTGACGTGGTGTATCAGGCATGCGTTCTGTAAAAATTGTTGGCCACCGATTAGAGGACCACAAACTTATTTTATAGCATTCGTCATAGTGTAGTCAATGTCATTGCATGCGTGTCAGGCATGCGTCCTGTATATTTTATTTGTGTGTAATTGTCTTAGCTTTGACATGGAGCTTTTTATGTTAAATTAATTTGTTATTTGTTAGGATGGACAACGATGACTGGATGTATGGCAGTATCAGACAATGGTGTAGACCCCGATGCGTTTGATTATAATGCTTGTTTAATTGATTGTTCTGCAACATTCCAAACGAATGAGGTAATCATGTGTATTTGAATGTATTTAAAGTTGTTATATGATTCTATTTAGCAATTAAATATGAATTATCCATTTGTGTAGGTGTTTGAATCGCGTGATGTGATATTGAAATGGGCTCGTACGGTTGCATTTGAGAATGGTTTTGTAGCGGTTATAATGAGGAGTGACACAAAAACTGGAAAAGTGGGAAGAACGTCATTTGTGTTAATTGGTTATGAAAGGAGTGGAAAATATAGAGCATGGAGAAAAGGTTTCACACCTTCAGTGACTAGCACCAGAAAATGTGAGTGTCCTTTTAAGCTGCGGGGTAAACCAACCCGGGAGGACAAGGGTGGATGGTGAACCTAATATGTGGTAATCATAATCATGTTTTAGCCAAGTCATTCTGTGGACACCCATATGCTGGTCGAATAACTGAGGAGGAAAAAGTGATTGTTTCTGATATGATAAGGTCTATGGTTAAACCAAGAAATATTCTGTTAACTATGAAGGAGCACAATGCCGATAATGTAACAAGTTTGAAGCAAGTTTACAATGCAAGATATGCATGCCGGACGCGTACAAGAGGCGATAATACTGAAATGCAATAGCTAATGAAACTTCTTGAACGCGACATGTATATTCATTGGCATCGACTGAAGGATGAAAATGTTGTACGTGACTTGTTTTAGGCACATCCAGATGCGGTACAACTGAGTAATGCATATCATATGGTGTTCTTCATAGATAGTACCTACAAAACAAACAGGTACAGACTTCCTTTACTTGACATTGTTGGTGTGACACCTACTGGGATGACTTTTCAGCTGCATTTGCCTATTTAGAGTCAGAACGCATCAACGATGTTGTCTGGGCCCTTGAACATTTTAAAGGGATATTTTTGAAAAGTGAATTCTTCCCAAGGCTGATTGTTACCGATAGAGATTCAGCCTTGATGACTGCTGTGAAATGTGTTTTTCCAGATTCAACCAATTTATTGTGTTGGTTTCACATTGACAAGAATGTGAAGGCAAAATGCAAAACTTATGTTAGGCAGAGTCATGCATGGGAGTATGTGATGGAAGCATGGGGAAGTCTTGTTGATTGTGCTACCAAAAAGCAATATCATGAATGTGTTATGAAGTTTGATGTTGCATGTGCATCATGGCCTACGTTTGTTGATTACGTTAAAGACACTTGGTTGAATCCCCACAAAGAAAAATTTGTCATAGCATGGACAAACAAAGTCATGCATTTTGGAAATACAACAACAAACAGGTAAGTTTGTTATTTGACACTGCTTACATTGATATTTCCATAAATTTATTGTATTTTGGATTAATTGATTAAATGACCCATATGCATGGTGGATTGTATTTTGAATTAATTGATTAAATGACCTATATGCAGGATGGAGTCTGCACATTCAACCTTAAAGCGCCTACTGCAGAATAGTATTGGAGACTTATGCACTGTTTGGGATGCGATGAACAACATGATCATCTTGCAACATAATGAAATCAAGGCATCTTTGGAGAAAAGCACACATGTTGTAGGACATGTTTTTAAAGTCACTTTATACAAGAGACTTGTTGGCATGGTATCCAAGTACACGTTAAACCAAATTGTTGCTGAGTATGAGCGAGTTCATTATGCAGGGAAAAATCATTCTCGGTGTGGATGTATTATGAGAACAACGCATGGTTTGCCTTGTGTGTGTGAGCTAGCAAAGTATGTGGTTGGTAGCATTCCAATTGACAGCATTCATATTTTTTGGCGGAGATTAAACTTTTCAAGTGAAGGTATGCATGATTCCGAAGTCACCATAACTAACGAGATGGAAGCCATTTCAAAACGTTTTGAAAAGCTTGATTTGTGTGGGAAAATGACACTTAAAAGTAAACTTAAAGAAATTGCGTACCCTGATTTAAATTCCATGTGCCCTCCCCCTGATAAGGTCAAAACTAATGGTGCTCTAAAGAAGAAGATGACAAAGCACGAAAGGTCAACGAGAAGGGACCCGTCTTACTTTGAGTATGTAGACGAGTTTCATTCAGTGCAGAATAGTTGCGCCACTCCAAAACAATCCAATTCCTCATGTGATGTTCAGATGCAACACGGGATGGTTTCGATGCTAGATCAATTTCATCCATTTATGCAAAAGTTCATCTTGAATGTCACTGATGTCAAAGCAGATGGTAATTGCGGATACCGTGTAATTGCTGCATTATTAGGTTATGGTGAAGAATCTTGGTCTTTGGTATGCAATCATTTGCTCAGAGAACTTGGAGAGTGGACTGATGGATATATAGCCTTGTTTGGTGGTATACATAGATTTGAAACCTTAAAGCAGTCCCTACTGGTTAATGGATTGTCGAAGGTAAAAGTTCATTTGGTTTAATCATTATATGGATATAATAACAAGGCAAATGATGCACATTAAATATATTTGAATAACCGCTTATTTACAGGTTACTGTGGATAAATGGATGGATACTACGGAAATGGGGCATGTAATTGCATCAAGATATAATGTCATTGTAGTATCTCTTTCACTTCAGCAAAGTATGACGTTTTTTCCTTTAAGAAGCCAACCTCTTAGAGATCCCCAAGTTCATCGCATTCTGTGTATCAGTCATGTTTTTGGTAATCACTTTGTTCAGGTATGATATTAATTTGTTTATTTTATGCAACTACATAAATTTGTCAAATTCATGATTGTCTAACGCTATATTTGAAACAGGTTTTCTTAAAGGACAATTGTCCTTTGTCGTTGACTGCGTTCTTGTGGGATGCTCACCGTACCAGCGAAGCAGTCTGGCCCAATAATTACATTAGTAGAATGCAAATGTATGCTAGATGTATGAGGTTGCATACTGAACATGTAGACTTAGGAGATGTGTAGAACGATTTTAACAATGAATAAACTGTTAATTTGCATAACTGTGTCAATATATAGGTATAACCAAGTAAATTTGCCCGACATAACAAAAAAGAAAAAACATAAACCAACTATGTCGAACATGAATGTGGTCATCAGTACAAATAACAATGACAGACTACTCTAGGCACCTCCGTTGTGCATCTTTAGGCCGTCGTCTATGACTATATACAATGTCGTAGTCCCTGACACTGCGGGCGAGAAGCAACATCTATTGCGTCCTAGAGTATGCATTCTTTCCCTTTGTAACGAGGCTGTCATTGATCAAGGCTTGCAGGCCCTCAGCCAGCCATTGGCAAACAGACTGAAATTACAACAAAACAAAAAATCCATTAGACAATGTAATGAAATATGATAACACAATGAATAAAGAAATTGTAATATTTTTACCACTGCATGTGTTGGCGTACCGTGTTATCATTGCAAGTTACAAATTTATAAAGTTCGTGTCCACAGGGATTTTAGTTTACTTTGATTAGTTTAAATATTTACCAGTTTAATAGTCCATGTACAAATGTTTAAAGCGAAGGTTCATTTGTTTGATGACGTAGCGTAAAAGATAAAAACTACGAAAATAAACGAGTTTAAGTCAAGGAAAGCGTAGGATTGGATTTCGTCTTACTTACCCCTTCAATTAATTTTACTTATGCATTATTTTTCTATTCTTATTGTCGCACACGTTTAAGTAACCCTAATTCGATTCCTCGCATATTAAGGTCCTAAGGATATTTTACTAAATATCGATTCCTCGCATATTTAATTAAATACCCTAGCATTAAGATTCTATTCACGTGTTTAATATGATCAAAATGTTATGCCCTATTCCTAGCAATGTAACATGATGAGTGAAATCATTTGGTTCAAACCCTAAATTTTGCTTTCCAGTCGCCTTTAGGGTTAAGCTCATGAGACTAGCGATCACTTAGAATCAAGCATTAAACATGGAATGAAATCACCAATAAGAAATAGAATAATGCATAAATAGAAATTAAAAGATCACAGGGATAAGAAGAATACGTCCAATCCTAGAGAAGCTTAGGTGAGCATCGGAAGAACTTCCTTAAGAGAATCACTGACGAAGTAGCTTGTCATCGATCCTCTTTTCGGCAGAATCTCCACTACAAAAACTCACTTTCCTTACTTCCCTAACTCTCTACTATAACCTAAGAAGGATTCCTAAGCCTAAGGTATGAATTAAGGAGCTAAATTGGTGCCAAAGAACATGCCATCACTCAAAAATCCGTGGGCTATATATAGTTTTTGCCTCCTACTGATAAGTGCCACATTTCAGTAAAATTCATGTTTTAAATATTGGCACTTATCTTTTTGATTTCATTAACTTAGCTTATAAATTTCCCTAAACCTAGTTAAAAAGCATTTAGTACTTGTTTTTAAGTTGTTTCGGAATATTAATCCAAACATGTTTGCATTTTGATAGTTTCCGTGGATTTCCGAGGCTTCCGGATAATCAAAACAAGCAACAAGGGCTCACATAGCAAGCAGGGGAGGTGTTACAAGCAAATCAGACCCAGAAACCGACTTAGCCCAAAGAAAACTTCAGCCCTAAGTTTTTAACTCGCCCAGGCGATCAACTCCAGTGCAATTTGCTCGCCCAGGCGAGCTTCAAGTTCCAAGAAGATGAAGGTTAGCTCGCCCAGGTGACCAAAATGTGAAGAAAATACTCGCCTGGGCGACCAAAGCAGGCATGAGGCACATTCCTATAAATACCCCACGGATTTGTGAAGGAAATCATGTTCCAAGGCACTAGATTAGCTACTTATTTCACATTTTAGGCTTAGGATTCTTCTTAGGTTATAGTAGAGAGTTAGGGAAGTAAGAAAGTGAGTTTTTGTAGTGGAGATTCTGCCGAAAAGAGGATCGATGACAAGCTACTTCGTCAGTCATTCTCTTGAGGAGGTTCTTCTGATGAACGCCTAAACTCTCTAAGGATTGGACATACTCTTCTTATCCCTATGCTCTTTTAATTTCTATTTATGCATCATTCTATTTCTTGTTGGTAATTTTATTCGGCGCTTAATGCTTGATTCTACTTGATCACTAGTATCACGAACTTAAATCCTAAGTGAGACTGGAAAGTAATCTTAGGGTTTGAACTGAATGAATTTACTCATTACGTTAGGTTGCTAGGAATAGGGCATAACGTTTTGATCGCATTAAACACGTGAATATGATCTTAATGCTTGGGTATTTAATTAAATATGCGAGGGATCGATATTTAGTAAAATATCCTTAGGACTTTAATTGCGAGGAATCGAATTAGGGTTACTTAAACGTGTGCGTCAATAAGAATAGAAAAATAATGCATAGGTAGAATTAATCGAAGGGATAAGTAAGACGAAATCCAATCTTACGCTTCCTTGACTTGAACTCATTTATTTACTTTCGTAATTTTATATTTGTTTTACAATATCACACAAATGAACCTTCGCTTTAATCATCTGTACATAAGACTATTAAACTGGTAAAAGATTTAAACTAGCCAAAGTAAACACAAATCCCTGTGGAGACGAACTTTATAAATTTTGTAACTTGCAACAATAACACGGTGCCGTAAAAATCCTAACACCTGCCTGCTTTGCTCACCCAGGTGACCAATTCCTTCACATTTTGCTCACCTGGGCGAGCTTAAGTATATCTCCTTGGAACTTGCATCTCGCCTAGGCGACCAAATTGGCCTTAGGGAGCTCGCCTGGGCGAGCTTAAATCTTAGTGCTGAAGATTTCTTTGGGCTTTGATGGTGTTGGGCCTGGATTGCTTGTGGAACTTCCATTTTTTGCTTTGAACACCCTTTTTCTTGGCTTTATATGCTCAAAACTTCCGGAATCTTCAAATCTATCAAAATTCATCATAAATTTGGACGAATCTTCTCAAAACATGAAATCATAACTTAACTACATACAACTACAATTTGACTAGGTTTCTAGGGTTAATTTGTAAATAAATTTAATCAAAACAACGGATAAGTGCCATCCTATAAATCCTATTTTTACTAAAATGTGGCACTTATCAACTCCCCCCAACCTAGAATCTTGCTTGTCCCCAAGTAAAGGTAAGAGTGTCATGCTTTGACAAGAATCAACTTTCAGTCTGATCAGAATGAGATTAGAGTAAATTTGAAAATACAAAACGATAGAATTTGAAAATACCTAAGATAGAATTAACCTTGATAATTTTAAAATACAAAAAGATAGAATTTCATGAAATCAAATAAGATTAGAGTAAATTTACACTTCATTTCTAAAAGACCTCAGAGGAAACATTTGACTGATTTAAGCAGAGGAAAACCTTTCAAATAGGTGTTTAGTGCTTCCAAGTAAGTGTTTTACTCTTAATTCCATCACTGATATCTTATAGATCAAATTTTGCAAGTCATTTCCCATCAAATCATAGCTCATAATCATCATGGATTTTTAGGGCTTTTTTTTAGGGTAGGCCTGGCTAGAAAAGGTTCATGGTTTTTCTGGATATTCAAAGAATTACCTTTAAGAGTAGGAGAGCAAACAAAGATCAGAAAGACCATGCTATCATCACTTCATATTTCCTTTTCCTTTTTCTACCAAGATATCCATTTTTCTCATATCATTCTTTTTATTCATAAGGAATTTTTTTTTCCTTTTTCTCTTTTCTTTTCTTTCTTTTCTTTTCTTTTTAGAGTTACATGAATAGCCATTTTTTTTTAAGCAAAAGTCCTTTTTCATCATATCATCTTACCCACTGAAAAATTTTCACCAAAATCTTTCCTTGCTCTCCTAACCTAAGGTAAGGTGGGAAATTCTTATTTTAGGTTAGGGTGCCAACAAAATATTAAGTGTTTGGCTCAAAGGGCTTTGCAAAGGATAAATCATTATATATTAGGGTAACTTTTTGGCTAGTGACTTTTAATGATGTTTTAACAAGAAATAAGGCCTAAATCATGTCCATGAATCATATGTTATAACAACTAGAAAATTATGCAAAATTAACTATAATTTATATCAGTGAAGACTCTCAGTGTATATTTTCTGTTTGAATGCATACACTCACTAGGCTTAAAAGGTCTGTTTTCATGTTCAAATCAAATCAATGTTTCCCACTGATGTTGTTTAATCAATTCCATGTAAAAAGACTTACCTTTATTTGATTTTTCCAAAAAACCATATATTTTGTTTTTTCGTTTCTCAAGGTTTCCTACAAAAATTTATTTTTGTTGTGTTCTGATCTTAAAGATAAGTTTCAAAAATTTTGTTGATTCTTTTCAAAACATAATATATTTCAAGAAAAATTTTCATTTTTTATGCCCCAAAAATTTGAATTATGTTCTAAATTACTATTTTATTTACAAAATTATTTTATAAGCAAAATGTGTGTGAAATCTTTCAAAAAGAGTTTTTCTTGTGCACAATACCAAAAATGTTTTCCTAAATGTGCAACGCTTCAACATAAACTACGTGCGTAATAAAAGCAAAATAATAACATAACTAAGATATTTCCAACAACGATAACTATATGTAACTAAAGTAACCATGAAATAAAAGTGCACAAGTAAGGTAACTAGAATACTTCAAAAGCTATAAAGAAAGCGATAAATAAGTCAAAGGTAGTGTCACAAATTTTGTAGATCAATAAGATAAGTTGCCAAATCCTGCTCTAAATCATCTGTTGCCTCTCCTCCTCCCTTTGCTGCTTCTTGATTAGCTGCAGGTCCTTCTTCTGCTGCAGGATCCTGCTGGGCTCTAGAGCCTGCTGCCTCCTCCTGGAATATTGGCCTGTCCCTAGGCCCTGCTACATGAGCTCTAAACTGCTCCAGAGTGGGCCATGCAAATGGCTAGGATCCTGCCAGTACTAATGCAGAGTGTAGTTGTAGAAGCTCCCATTCAGCTGCATCTGACCTTTGAAATTTGCAGCTTGTTGATCCGCCATATGTTGCATGTATGTGTTCATTTGGAGTTCCATTCTCTGCAAATGTGCATAAATGGACTCCAAAGAAACTGGCTCTGGAACGGGCTGCTGCTCGACCTGTCTAGCTAAACAATATTTCTCAATGAAAGTACGATTAATAGGAGGGCGGATGGTCCTAGAAGGGTGTACTTGGATTCCAAATAATTGACATAAACCAGCAATCAATGCAGGGAATCCAAGTGCCCTATTGGCTCTCTCAGGGTTAAGTGGATGCCTAGGTGGCTCTAAGATTACAAATTGGTGAATTGCATCAGAGATTATTTGAGCCACATCAATGCTAAGCTGAGTCAGAATACTATAGGCTAGTTGACACTTAAGCATGGGAAGGTCAGAGTTATGGTCACTAGGCATAATGTTACTTAGCAAAAAGGTCATCCATATTTGGGTAAGGGTAGTCATGTTTGTGCGCATTAATCTTACCTTATTACTTGCTATGTTCCGTGCGAAGTCACATCCTGGTATGCATAAAAGCTAGATCATAGCCTCTTCATCAAAATTATTACGCCTCTCCATATATTGATAGAGATGTCCTTCTGGGAGGACTAATGGATTTCCTAGAAACTGATTTATGGCATCAGAATCATATGGAATCCATTGTCCCCTGACGAATGAACGCTTATCAAATAATGCTCCCTCCAAGGCCCATGCATTGGCGTAGAATTCCAGGACAATTTCAGGGTCGAATTTCTGCAATGGTGTAGCCAGTGGTCCCCATCGACGCCGGTCGAGTTCGATGGTAAATTCTGGATATTCATCATTCAATAGCTGAACTCTTCTCTCTTTAAGGAAGGACCAGTTCTTGATTGCTTCAAATCTGAGTTGGTGCTCTTTGCTTCTAAATTTTTGTTCATCAAAAATGAAATCTTCAAGTGCAGGGGCATTGGTGCCTTCATTGCGAGCTCTCTTAGCCTTTAATTTCTGAGGAGCCATTTGAAATAATAACTTAAAACAGATTTTAGCATGTGACAAGCATGATGTTTTAGTGAATAAATAGGTGGCAGCCTGTGTAATATCAAAATACTTGCAAAATGGAAAAAATTTCCTATTTTTCTAATGCCAAATTGATCAAGTAATTCAATCCATGTATTTTATTTTATGCAAACTGATCATGTAAGTAAAAATTGATACTGAGTGCTGGAATTTTTCTAACTTATAGTCAGTCCATTTTAGTGACATTCCATTATAGGCTCAAAATAACAAGTCATGCACATATACAAAATGCAAAAAAGTGATGCCTCTATTGGAATGCTAGGCCTAAGTTATGATCAATGGCATGTGTGAAAATTGTTTAGGACAATCATGGAACATGTTTCGTGCATTAACAATGTGCCAATCACAAACTGTTGTCAATGTGGCATTTCACCAAACACTTGGTGGGCACACAATTTTGTACATGAAATTAGTGATATTGGTACATTCCTACACCCAAAATTTTCAAAGAAATAGGAGGGAAAGATGACCAATCTCAGATATATACAACAAAATAATCAAAACATGGTAGAATCACATTTTAACATTTTTCTAACCTAGACATGTTTTGCAAAGAAAAGTACAAGATTACTAAATACAAGTATACAAGCCTACAAGAGATGGATAGTATTTAGAAATTTTGTTTAATGCAAGAAAGGGATACTTACTTGAGACCAAGTGCAAGAAGAAAACAATGAAATTGGATGGTTGCAGCAACCTGGGCGAGCTAGGACGAAAGGAAAAGGAAAAGCATAGCAAAGTAACAAGTGGTGAAAGTGAATGTTGAAATTTTTGGTTTTTACCCTGCTGTTTTGTGGCCAGAAGACGCATGCTCGCCCAGGCGAGCATTTTGCACATGGTTTACTTGCTTGGGTGAGTTAAACCATTTTTTTGGGGGGATAAGAAATAAAAATGTTGTTTGTTAATTTATTTAAGGTTATACTACCTATATTTTAGCCTATATTTACTACATAAAAAGCATTAAAAACTTACTAGGTTGCCTCCTAGAAGCGCTTCTTTTACGTCATTTTAGCTGGACGAGTTGCAGCTCAAATTTCTTGCAGTTGTACCACAGTGGTGAGCCTTTCAACTTCACCACCCAAATAAGGCTTGAGTCTGCTACCATTTACTGTCCATGTTCTTTTTGTAGTTGGGTCCTCAAGAGCCACAGCTCCATGTGACATTACTTCCTTTATGGTGAAAGGTCCGGACCATTTACACTTCAGCTTTCCTAGAAATAATCTTAATCGAGAGTTAAATAACAAAACATATTGTCCAGGACGAAAATTCCTTTTCAAAAGCTTTTTACTTTGCTATGCTTTTCCTTTCTCCGTTGTAATGCCCTCCGTAAGGTGAATTGTGACAATGCCATAGGATGTTCCTTGCCTCCCCCTGGGTCACACATCTTCTTAAAAGGTTATCTGCTCCAATTTTGAAGAGGTAAGGATCATCCCACACAAAATATTTGGCATCTCTGAGAAACTTCTTTTGGTGCCAAGTATAATCTTCAGGAATTGCACCAACTACCTTAAAGTTAGCCATTTCTGCTAACCATGGCCTTTCTGGATGTGGAAGAGTTTCTCATCGGGGAATTCTTCTCGAATTTCTGGATCTTGGGTGGCTATTTCTTCACTAGTGAGTCTAGATAAATGATCAGCCACATAATTTTCACACCTTTTCTTATCTTTTATTTCTAAATCAAATTCCTGCAAAAGAAAAATCCATCGGATAAGTCTAGGTTTAGAATCAGTTTTAACTAATAAATATTTTATTGCAGCATGATCTGTATAAATCACCACCTTAGATCCTATTAAATATGATTTAAATTTTTCCAAGGCATATACTATGGCAAGCAATTCTTTTTCAGTTGTTGCATAATTAATTTGTGCCTCATTTAAAACCTTGCTTGCATAGTGTATGACATGGAAAACTTTATTTTTCCTTTGTCCCAAAACTGCTCCCACCGCATAATCACTTGCATCACACATAATTTCAAAATCAAGAGTCCAATCGGGTACAGTGATTACGGGTGCAGAAACCAGTTTTTGTTTCAAAGTTTCAAAAGCTTGGAAGCATGAATTATCAAACTGAAATGGAACTTCTTTATTTAAAAGATTGCAAAGTGGCTTAGCAATTTTTGAAAAATCTTTAATAAATTGCCTGTAAAATCCTACCTATCCTAAGAAACTTTGAATGCCCTTGACATTGTTTGGTGGAGGTAATTTCTCAATAACATCCACTTTAGCTTTGTCCACTTCAATGCCTTGCATGGAAATCTTGTGACCTAACATGATACCTTCAGTCACCATAAAGTGACAATTTTCCCAATTAAGCACAAGATTAGTTTCAATACAACGTTTTAAAATAGTATCAAGATTAGACAGGCATGAATCAAAAGAAGTACCAAATACCGAAAAGTCATCCATGAATATTTCAATGCTCTTCTCGACTAGATCAGAAAAAATGGCAAACATGCACCTTTGAAAAGTGGCAGGAGCATTACATAAACCAAAAGGCATTTTCCTATAAGCAAAAATACCAATGGGGCAAGTAAAGGCTGTTTTCTCTTGGTCTTTAGGATCAACACTGATTTCATTGTATCCAGAGTAACCATCAAGAAAACAATAATATTTCTTACCTGCTAGCCTCTCTAGCATTTGATCCATAAATGGTAATGGAAAACGATCCTTCCTTGTGGCTTTGTTGAGCTTTCTGTAATCGATACACATCCTCCAACCCGTAACAGTGCGAGTTGGGATAAGCTCATCTTTATCATTCTTAATCATAGTCATGCCACCTTTTTTAGGTACCACTTGCACGAGGCTTACCTATTGACTATCTGATATAGGATATATCATTCCTGCTTCCAATAGCTTGACTACTTCTTTTCTAACTACTTCTTTCATGGTTAGATTAAGACGTCTTTGAGGTTGAGCAACAGGTTTATAGTCTTGTTCCATTAAAATTCTATGCATGCAATATGAAGGACTAATACCTATTAAGTCTAATAATGTCCAACCAATGGCTTTACTATTTTGTTGCAAGACTTTCACCAATTTCTTTTCTTCCTCCGCAGAAAGATTTGCATTGATGATTACTGGTTTCTCGGAATTACCTGCAAGAAAAACATATTTTAAATGTGAAGGTAGTACCTTAAGTTCCAGCTTTGGTTCCTCTTTCTGCTTCTCTTCCTTTAGTTCTTCAAAGAGGGATTGATGAAAAGGCATTTCTTTGCATGTGTTCAATTGATGAAGATACTTTGATTTTTCTTTATCTCCATCTTCTTGAGCTTCTTCAGTCAATGCTTTCTCTAAGCTATCCTTTTTGTAAAGAAATCTTTTAGAGTTAGAAATTACCTCATCCAGTACATCTACTCTAAAACATTCTTTCTTATCTGTGGGATGCTTTATGGCATTAAGAACTTTTAACTGAACTTCATCATCTTGTACTCTGACAATGAGCTTTCCTTCATCAACATCAATTAAAACTTTGGCAGTTTTCATGAAAGGTCTGCCAAGAATTAATGGAACTTCACTGTCTTCATCCATATCCATGACTACAAAATCAACTGGAAAGAAGAATTTGTCGACTTTCACCAACACGTCTTCAATGATGCCATAAGGATGCTTACTGAATCTGTCAGCTAACTGCAGAGTCATCCTAGTAGGTTTGATTATAACCTCTCCTATCCTCTTAACCATGGATAATGGTATGAGATTGATGCTTGCACCTAAGTCAAGAAGAGATTTCCCCACAGATAAGTTACCAATAGTAACAGGGATTGTAAAACTACCTGGATCTCTAGACTTTTCTAGAATGGTCTTTTGGATGATTGCACTGCATCCTGCATCCAGCTCGATGGTCTCCTCGTTGGTGTGTCTTCTTTTCTTGGTGAGGAGATCCTTCATGAACTTGGCATATGTTGGCATTTGCTCCAGTGCTTTAGAAAAAGGAATATTTATCTGTAGTTGCTTGAAAATGTCAAGAAAATGCTTGTATTGCCTTTCCTTTGCTTTCTTGGATGGAGTGTGTGGATATGGCATGCTTTGGACTGGTGGTGGGGTCAAGACAGCTTTGCCTTTATCACTTCTTTTCTTTTCCTCATCACTTGTCACTTTTCTCTCAATTTTTTCATTTGTTTTTTCCGCATCTTTTTCTTTTTCTTTTTCATTTTCTATTTCTACATCATCATTTTTCTCTACATTTCCTTCTTCTTCCTCTTTCCTACCAACTACAGTTCCCTTTCTAGTAATAATTGCTTTACATTGCTCTTTAGGATTGATTTGGGTATTTGCTGAGAAAGATCCACCTCCATGCTCAACTAACTGCTTTGCAAGCTGCCCTACTTGTACTTCTAGATTCTTGATAGAAGCCTTAGTGTTCTTTTGGTTACTGATGGACAGTTGCATGAATTGTGTAAGACTGTCTTCCATTTTTGTCAATCTATCCGACTGAGCTTATTGAGGAGGATTTCTATTTGAAGGTCCTGCAAAAGAATTAGAAGAACTTGCAAAAGAATTGTTAGGAGGACCTGCAAAAGAAGGGTTAGTGGGTACATTATAAGCATTATTATTCTGCCTCCAATTATAAGGTTGATTAGAACCTGAACCATTGCGATAACCTTGATAATTCCCTTGATAATTTTGTTGAGGTCTTGATTGATTTTGCATATAGTGAGCTTCCTCTTCTTGTGGACAATCACCAGGTACTGAACAACGGCCATTCTGATGGTCTCCTCCACAGGTCACATCTCAAGATTTGTTGAACTTGGTGTGCTGTATGAGATTTCTGTGATCCTCTGTGCTAAATTTGTTAAGGAAGTTGGCCTATTTGTTTTTTTAAGGCCTCCAATTGTTGTGTTAAGAGCTTGTTTTGAGCTAAGATGGTATTACTCCTTTCCTTTGAATTGGTGATCTATCATGGTGAGATTGGTAGTCACTTGCTGCTATGGAGTCAATGATCACTATGGCTTCCTCAGGGCTTTTTGACATCATTGTTCCTCCAGCTGAAGCATCAAGGATCATCTTGGTTTGGGACCTCAAACCACTGTAAAAGATATGTAATTGTGAGGCATCATCAAAGTTGTGGTTTGGGCATCTCCTTAGTAGTGACTTTAATCTTTCCCATGTCTCACAGAGTGGTTCATCTACACCTTGAGAGAAAGTGGCAATAACTGACTTTGCACTTATAAATCTTGATGGAGGGAAGAATCTGGCGATGAATTTCTCCTTCAACTCGTCCCATCTGCTTAAACTTTTGTTTGGTTGTGACTGAAGCCAAGTTTTAGCTTTACCTGTCAAAGAAAAAGGAAAAGCTCTGAGGTAAACAGCCTCATCATCTTCGTCTGATGCTCCCATTGTACTGTATAGCTCCATGAAAGTAGACAAGTGCGTATAAGGATCCTCATGGTCTAGTCCAGCAAATGGATGTGAGCCAATAAGACTGAGTAATGTTGGCTTCAGCTCCACAACTTTGTTGTTGAAAGCAGGGATGACTATGCTGTTGTAGTGCTTGAGACCTTGTTGATAAGCACAGTCACCAAGAGTCCTTGATGTGCTGCAAACACATCTTAGTTTTAGGATAGTTTTAGGTTATATTTCGATTAAATCATTAGGAATTAGATTAGTTATAGGCTAGTTTGTTAATTATATTTGATTATAGCTCATTTTAGTACCAAGATGCGTTTTCAGGGCCAAAAAGGAGGAGAATAAGGCAAAAGAAGAAGAAAAGCAGGTCAAAGGTCCCGCGCGGTTCGCGCCAAGATCCGCGCGAGTCACGCCACATGCAAAAATACAGTGCCCAGCTCGAAGACTCCACGCGAATAGCGTGGATGTTCACGCTAGTAGCGCCATCCATTCGAAGCTCCCGCGTGATCAGCGCGGTGCCCGGCGCCATCTGCACCAGAAGGTCTGAAGGCAGTTTTGACTCATGCTATCCGCACGATTAACGTGGAATTCCGCGCTACCAGCGCCAGTAATTCGAACTTGTGGCACGATTAGTGCCACAACCCATGCGATCAGTGCCATAAATACGTTGTTTCCTGATTTAAAAAGATTTGGTTTGAAATTGGGCACAGAAAGGGGCTTTGTTACTTTAATTAAACCATTCTATAAATACAAGGCCTCTGGACTGAAGAAAGGACACACTAGACTCTTTACACCATTAGACATCACTCAAAGGCTTGGAAATCATTGGAAGTCAAGGATCAAGGCTAGGTCACTGCAGAATCATGTTCTATTTGATAGCCTTGGTTTCTTTGAAGCCTATGGCAGGCTAAACTTTGTATTGTGGAAAGGCCATGAACTAATGTAACTCCTCTGTAACTTGACCGGTATTGAATGAGAATTCTTGATTGTTTTATTTTACTTTGTTCTTCATTGTTTTATTCTTATTTAGAATTGGCCATTCTATTTAGGTCTTGAGGGTTAGGATTCACAATGGGGACGTTGGGATTCTAATTTCTGACCTTAGTAAAATAACAGTTGTTCATTACCTAGGGATAGGGATGTGTGGCTGCAGAACCTTATAATATAGTCTTTTACATGCTTAACTTGATAGAATTCACCAAGGAATTGGGTTTTTGATTCAGGTTAAAGGGTTAATTCACTAAGGGATTAGGGATTAACTAAAGTAGAAAAGATTTATTCTCTGAGCAATAGGAAATAGCAACCCTCATGATATAGTCTTTTACATGCTTGACAAGAATTGCTAAGGAAT
>PYAF01003758.1:101276-118153 GCA_007407185.1 Glycine tomentella
CTCATTGTCTAGTTTAGGGTATTAAAGAGTAAAATAATAAAGGTAAGCTATGCATTGACATGATTGAAAATGATGCTTGCATTAATGATGAAGTATGAGATTATTTTTAAGTGTTTGTGAATAAAATGAATCTACTTCGGGTTATATGTTTATGAAATTAAAAATCAACTATAATTGTTCACATGTTTTCTTAATAAACGGAAGTAGCTGGAATGATGACGATGACACTGTATGATAAGCAAATTTTCACCTACTGGGAACTCTTTGGAATTCTCACTGTTTTAGTATATTCCCGTGTCATTCTAGACAGGTAAATCGAAAGGAGGAGCTACAAAGTGAGGACAAGTTGGAAGATTTCTTTTAATGTTGCGGACTTGTAGTATTTTGTTATATGCTTTGTAATATATGGACATTACTATTATTGTAGGGAATATTATTTACAAGTTATTACTAAGTTGTAATTTATTAAAGAGACCAAAAAGTGTCTATAAGCTCAATATAAACATAATTTTCTAATATTGAGATAAGTTTTTCTTAACCAATTTTGGTTAAAAATTTTACGTTAGAAAAGTTAACATTTTCTAGTTACGTATTATGACCTAGGCGTAATATAGTAATTAGAAGGGTGTTACATACATAGCTTGGGAACATAATGCATCCATAACTTTTGACTCTTCCAGTGAGAATGAAGTATCCAATGTTTGTCTAACATCAACCATTGATGAAGAAGAGTCAAGTGTTGAATCAGAAATAAATCCTAAAATTGATTAACTAGTTGATGCTTTTAATGAAATGCATGAGGAGTCTAAAAAACTTGCTTTCTCCAATAACAAGCTCAAAGGTAACCTTAGATGGCATACCACTAACCTAACTTCAATGCAAGCTAAACTTTGCAACTTGAAACAAGAAAATGAAAAACTTGTTTCAAGCTACAAAGCTTGGCTTTGTGTGTGCCTCTTCTTTTGCAAAAGTAGAGGAACACAAAGTTTTGCAAAAGGAATTTGATGATTTCAGAAGGAGCCATTATGAAAAATGCATGACTTTACAAACAGAAAGCTCCCACTTGGTAGATCTCTGAAAAAGCTCTATCGAGGGAAATGTAGTTTAAACCAAATGTTAAGTGTGCAAAAGTATTCTTCTGATAAATCTGGAATGGGATACAACTATCAATCAAAACCTTTTCAAAACACCAAGTTTGTACCCCCAAAATAGATGAATCGAAAAAGGTTTTCAAAAGCAAAGCATACTAAAATGTCTCATTTTGAAAAAGGATCAAAATCAATAACATGTCACTATTGCATGAAGAAAGGTCACACCTCACACAAGTGTTATGCTAGAAGGTTCTTTGTGCCAAATGGAGAATGCATATGGGTTCATAAGAAAAAGAGGAATATAGCTAACCCCTATGGACCCAACCTTAATTGGGTACCTTTCTTTGCAACTTAATTTGATTGTTGCATGTGTGTCTAAGAGCTAAAGCTTCACTATGGTACTTGGATAGTGGATGTTCTAGGCACATGACAAATGAATCCATGCTCACTAATTTGATATTAAAGGAAGGAGGATTTGTCACCTATAGAGACAACAACAAAGGGAAAATAACTGGAGAAAACAATATTGGTGATAGCTTCAAAACCAAAATCAGAAATGTGCTTTATGTTGAAGGACTAAACCATAATCTTCTTAGCATAAGCCAACTTTGCGAAAAAGGATTAAAGGTATCCTTTAACAACAATTGTTGCTTAATATGTGATGGCAAAAATGGTGAGGTAATCCATTTGGGAAAAGAAAAGGAAACATTTACTTGCTTGCAATTGAACATGCATATTCATTCATAAAATAAACTGCTTAGTGAGTAAAATTGATGAATCATGGCTTTGGCACAGAAGAGTGATGGAGTGCTTTTAGTTAAATATTTTTTCTATCCTTTTTAGCTTAATTGACTTCTCTTGGACTTTTATTTTTTCATTCTAATTCAGTTTTTGTCTTAAGCAAGTAAGTGGGCTTAATTGCTAATTGTAACGTATTTTCGGATTTTATGCTCACTTGACCTATCTGCCTTGTATAGGACCTACAGAGCTCTACAAAACTCCGAATGGAGCGTTCTAGTAGTCCCTGGAAAGAAAACGAAAAGATCTACAAGTTTTTCAGAAATAAGCCAAGGCTAATTCTGCCATTTTGAGGGTCATTTTGGGCTTTGAAGTCAGAATCACTGCACTTATATTTTGGGCTGCAAATTTGATTTTTATGGTTGTAAATAGTAAATAATTAGAATTGATGAATTTTGTTCATGGCCCATTCTTTTCTTCAGACTTATTCACTACATATTAGTGACATTGGACAGACTTAGACATTACATTTACATTAATAAAAACAGTTTTACATTTCTCTCTTTAAGTTTTTAGGATCAAAACCCTTGTTCTTCATTTTCTCTCAATTGTTCTTCATCTTCTTCATTTTCATTTTGCTATTCTTCCATTTTCTTGCACTTACTCCATGGGGCTTTCACTGATGATGATCATGGGAGGCTAAATCATTAATCAATCCAAGGATCCAACCCAAGCAAGAGGAGAATTGGAGTTCCGGTTTAGTATTTCGAATTCTATTTGAATGTTCACCTTCTTCTTCAATTTCTATTATGTTTTCATGACTATGAATGCGTTTAGTATTGAAAGTGGATTAGGTTATGGATTCATGTCCTAATTTCAATTATTAATCACCGATTAATTGGATGATATTTCAGTTAGGGTTGTGATTTCAATTAAGTTGGGAGTTGATTTGATTGAACTGCTTCTAGTGAGATTGAATGAATGTTCATAATAGGATAAATTCATGAGAACTATGATGATTCGAATAGCTTGGTTTGGTGAATTGGATTGATGCTTTTTAATCTTCTTTACATTACTTGTTATCAATTCTGCTAGTTTTTGCGTTGTTCTTTAATCTTAGCTTGTATTTTCATATGTTTTAATTGTTGCACGCAAACTGTTCGATAAAATCTCCCTTACTGTAATTAGTGATTTGAAGCTAGAACCATATTGATAGTGTCTCTGAGTCGACCTAGGTTAATCCTGTACTACAGAATTAGCATAGTTAATTTGTTTTGGTGCATTTCAGTGAACGCATATCAAAGAGCAAGCCACATCAACATGCATCATATGAACAAGCTCATAAGGAAGGAGTTAGTGATTGGATTGCCTAAACTCAAGTTTGAAAAAGACAAACTTTGTGATGCTTGTCAAAAGGGGAAACAAACAAAAAGCTCTTTTCAAAACAAAAACATTGTTTCCATCTCAAGACCTCTTGAATTGCTTCACATGGATTTGTCTGGTCCTTCGAGAACTATGAGTTTGGGTGGCAATTACTATGGACTTGTCATAGTTGATGATTATTCAAGATTTACATGGACTTTGTTTTTGAAATCCAATAATGATGCCTTTAATGCTTTCAGAAAATTAGCCAAGCTTTTACAAAATGAAAATGGCTGCAAAATAGTTTCAATAAGAAGCGATCATGGTAGTGAATTCCAAAATGAACATTTTGAAATTTTCTGTGAAGAACATGGAATAAACCATAATTTTTCAGCTCTAAGAACACCTCAACAAAATGGTGTTGTGAAAAGGAAAAATAGGTCACTTGAAAAAGGTGCAATGACTCTTTTTAATGAAACTAATTTGCCAAAACATTTTTGGGCCGATGCAGTGAGCACAGTTTGCTATACTCTAAATAGATTGCTCATAAGGCCTATCTTAAAGAAAAATCCTTATAAAATTTACAAAGTTAGAAAACCAAACATTTCAAACCCTAGAGTTTTGGCTGTAAATGTTTTGTTTTGAACAATGGAAAGGAATTTCTTGGCAAATTTGATGCAAAAGATGATGAAGCAATCTTCCTTGGATATTCAATTCAAAGTAAAGCATATAGAGTTTTAAACAAAATAACCTTATGCATGGAAGAATATGTACATGTTATCTGTGAAGAATCTAACTCCTCAAAAGAGTAAAATAGTTGTGAAATTGATGCAGGACCATTAGAAGAAAATGTCACTGCCAATGAAACTGATGAGAGGAAAAAGGATGAAACAAATGAAGAAGTTAATCCTTCAACTCCAACTCAAAGGCCAAAAGACTGGAGAACTACTAGAGATCTCTCCCTTGACAACATTATTGGTGAAGTATCTAAGGGAGTATCCACTAGTTATCTCTTAGAAATTTATGTTGTGATATGTCCTTTGTATCTCAAATTTAACCTAAAAATATTGATCAAGTATTACTTGATGAACACTGGATGCTTGTTATGCATGATGAACTAAACTAGTTTAAGAGAAATGAAGTATGAGACCTTATTCCTAAACTTCTTTCTCATAAGCCAATAGACACCAAATGGATTTTCAAAAACAAACTTGATGAGAGTGACATCATAGTAAAAAATAAGGCTAGATTGGTTGCAAAGGGTTACAACCAAGAGGAAGGCATTGACTATGAAGAAACATATGGTCCTGTTGCTAGGTTGGAAGCCATAAGATTGCTGGTTGCATTTGCATGTTTGATGGACTTCAAATTATTTCAAATGAATGTAAAAAGTGTCTTTCTAAATTATTTCAAATTATTTCAATGCAGAATGAGTTTGAAATGTCAATGATGGGACAACTAACATTCTTCCTTGGACTTCAAGTGAAACAATTGAAGAATGAGACATTTCTCAGTCAAACCAAATATTGCAATGAATTTGATTAGAAAATTTGAAATGGAGAAAAGCAACGATGTTGCAACTCCTATGGCAACAACAACTTATCTTGACTCTGATGAAAAAGGCAAAAAGGTTGATGACTCAAGATATAGAGGAATGATTGGATCTCTGTTGTATTTGACTACAAGTCGCCTAGACATCATGTTGAGTGTGTGCCTATGTGCAAGATATCTAGCCAATCCAAAAGAGTCACACCTTACAGCAGTCAAAAGGATCATTAAATACCTAAAGTTAACTCTAAAAGTTGGTCTATGGTATCCTAAATTAAGATTCTGACTTTGCAGGCTGTAAGTTAGATAGGAAGAGCACAAGTGGAACATGCCATCTACTAGGAGTTTCATTGATCTCATGGAACTGCAAGAAACAGTCCTGTGTTGCACTCTCAAAGCTGAGGCTGAGTATATTGCAACTGGTAGTTGTTATGCTCAAAGCTTGTGGCTCAAGCAACAACTTCAGGACTTTGGTGTTGAATTGAAACAAATTTCATTGCTGTGTGACAACACCAGTGCCATTGTAACACGCCGTATGCATCCGGTGTATTAACATATTACTTAATCAGATAAGTGCATAATTACTTTAATAAAAAGCCACAGAAGCTATTTCGAAACCGTATTTCTTGATTCATTATGTATGGTTCGTGTTAAGTACACACCATAACTGTATTCAGCCTCATTGATCCAAAACAACAAAATGAAACCATGGCAGATGTAGAAACAATATCTCTACAGATATATCAGGAGGTAACAAAATACATGTATATAAATACATCAGCTGACACTCACAGTGTCTATACAAAAGAATAAGCATCCCAATGCTCTGATCTCAAAGATCACTTCCTCACACAAGGGCATACAATCATATACGGTCCATGTCCAAAACATAAACATAAACACAATATATGCACATACACATATCTTCCCTCTATAGCGGTACAAGGTATACCAAAATATACAAAACGAGCCTCCCAGCTCGCAAAAAGCTGCACAGGTGTCCCTACTGGGGCCTTCTGCCCTGGGAACCATCACCTCTGGTAACAGAGTCACCTGCAAAACATAATCCCCACACGGGGTGAGATACACATCTCAGTAAGCTTAGGGTCCTTTGAGGCATCTCCTCCACCCTGGCTCACTTCCATGACACACATCATCAAGGCATCACAATCAATTACCTCCCGGCCCTCATAACAATATACAGCCAATCATCTAGCTCTAATTTATATCTACAGAACTACGCTGCCACGATGCATCATCATCAGCATCGGGACTCTCAGTCCTCAGTGTGAGACCAGAACTCACACTCGTGCCATCCCATCGGGAGCTACCCCTTATGCATGGATGCACGTATATGGCACCTCCGAGAATAGGCTTCAACCGCGACGGGACCACCTATCTCTTGGTCTTAAGGGATCATCATCACCCTTGATGTGAGCAAACCAAACTAGGAGGTTCGCTCTTCTCCTAGGGAAGTCCATATCTATCTAACTGGCCAGAAGATCTAATCAACAGGTAACCATACATACAAAGCATAGAATCATGCATACATATCATTATGAGAAAGTAACAACCATTTCAATGCATGCATCATGAATGCAACCATCACTCCCTCGGAGTATGGTGGAACACAGCAGTGAGAAACACTCCCAAGAAACCAAGAACTTACCTGGCAAAGCTGTGCTCTGCGGTTCGGTCCTTGAACGGTGGACTACGCCACTGACACCATCGATGTCACGCTCTATACAAGGCATATAAGCTTAATCAATCATCAATCCAACCATACAAGGCACATAACAATGGTTCTCGATCGTTACAATGAAAGGAACATCCTTCCTTTCCAAATAAAAATAAACCCTTAAGTCCTCTATCTTAAGGTTATCAAAGCTAGTCCAATCACTGGACAAAACATGGACCCTCAGAGGTCTATCTCGGCCTAGCCATGGCACTAGAGTCTCCACAAGACTTGGTGCAAGCCAAAACAAAGAGCTCAAAGCTCTATACAGGCCAAATATTCAAGATTATAGAACGTGGCCTGAACGGTTTCTTTCACACAAAACACCGTTCCTAAAGCCTCTCAAGCACATACAAACCATTATCAAGGCTCATGCATGTTGTACCATCAACAATAACCCAACATACTAGATACACATGCATACCTCAAAGCCAAGAATCAAAGTCCATGAAACTAATGTTTGAAAGCTAATCCTTCATCACAACAACTCCTTAAACATACTTTTCTAAAGGACCCAAGGCTAATTTCAACTCTAGCTCAAAAGGGTCACTATTCATCCCAAAATCAAACTCACAAATTAAATGGTAAAACTCAAGTTTCTTACCTCTAAGATGACAAGGAAGACCTGTGGACCGCTTCCCCTAGCTTGGGTGTCCAGGAATCGCTCCCTTTCCTCGCCGAGCTCGAGTTTTTTGAAGTTCCCTAGAGAAAGGGATTTCTCCGTTTGAGACTTTTTAGGGAAAAGTGATGAAGGATTCTAGCTCTCTAGGTGGTTTCCTACAAGTTTCATGTTTGTAGGAAGGTGTTTTGATGAATAAACGAAGGTTTAAGAAGCTTGGGTTCTCAGCAATGGAGGTGCAGGACCAGAGGAAGAAGAAGCAAGGGATTTTGGGCCAAAAATCGTAAAATGACCCTTTTATAGTGGGTCTGCCTGTGCTCCCGCGCTGGTGGCGCCACACTGGCGCTACCGATGCCAGTTCCCAGAGCATATGGCGCTACCGGCACCACATTCCAGAGAATAATGGCTTCCTGAAGTAATTCTGGCGCTACCAGCGCCATTCTGGCTCTACTGGTGCCAGTTCCCAGTGCATCTGGCGCTGATGGCGCCACTCTGGCACCAGATTCTAGTGAAAAATGGCCTTCAGCTACCATTTCACGCTACTAGCACCGCTCCCACGCTACCAGCGCCACTCCCACGCTACTAGCTGGAGAATTTTTATTTTAAACCCAAGGGTTATTATATTCTCCCCACCTTTTTAAGAATTTTGTCCACAAAATTCAAAGACATACTTATCAAACAACTCAGGATACAGCTGCACAAGCTCCTGCTCCCACTCCCAAGTCACTTCCTCAAGTGTCCTCCCTTCCCATTGTACTTTAACTATGGGAATAGTCTTGCTCTGGATCCGTTTCTCCATTCTGTCCAGAATCAGCATGGGTCGTGTAGGACAAGTCAGATTCTCTCTGATCTAAACAGTATCAAACTCCACCACGTGTGACGGATCTACCACATATCTCCTCAACTGGGACACGTGGAAAACATCATGCAGCCCTGACAACTGGGGAGGTAAAGCTAGCCTATAGGCCACTGGTCCTACTCTCTGAAGGATCTAATAGGGACCAATGAACCTAGGACTGAGCTTCCTCACTCCCAAAGCCCGTCCTACACCTGTGACAGGAGATAGCCTCAGAAACACATGGTCGCCCTCATCAAACTGCAGCGGCCTGTGTTTATGATCATAGTAACTCTTTTGTCGACTCTGAGCTCTCAACAACTTGTCTCTGATCAACCGGATCTGCTTAGAAGTCTCCTGAACCATCTCAGGTCCAAGAAGCTGTCTCTCCCCTACCTCTGTCCAACAAACTGGAGTCCTGCACCTCCGGCCATACAAAGCCTCAGAGGGTGCCATGCCCAGACTAGCATGAAAATTGTTATTATATGAGAACTCCACCAAAGGTAGGTATCTGTCCCAGCTAGTACCCTACTCCAAGGTACAAGCTCTCAACATATCCTCTAGAGTCTGGATGGTCCTCTCTGTCTGACCATTTGTCTGAGGATGGTAGGTTGTACTAAGCCTTAGCTGGGTCCCAAAAGCTTCCTGAAGAGCACCCCAGAGCCTAGAGGTGAACTTCAAATCTCTGTCATTGATAATACTATCTGGAACGCCATGCAACCTCACAATTTCCCTGACATATAATCGAACCAACCTTTCTGCAATGTAGTCAGCCCTCACAGGTAAGAAATGAGCAGACTTGGTCAGCCTATCCACAATCACCCAGATGGAATCACATCCAGTATGAGTCCTCGGTAACCCCACTACAAAATCCATGGAAATGCTGTCCCATTTCCACTCAGGAATCTGCAGAGGCTGTAGCAGACCGGACGGTCTCTGATGCTCAATCTTCACCTTCTGACACACCAAACCCTTAGCCACATGCTCAGCTATGTCTTTCTTCATCACTGGCCACCAGAAATTCCTCTTTAGGTCCTGATACATCTTAGTGGCACCTTGATGAATACTGAACTGGCCCTTATGAGCCTCAGTCAGGACGACATCCACCAACTCGCCCTTAGGCACCACAATGCGATATTGGTACAACACCAGGTCGTGGTCCTCCCAGGAAACATCCTGCTGGCCTATCATGGCCCTCACAGCCTCATCCTGCTTTTGTGCTTCTCGGATCCTCCAGATCAAATCGCTGTCAACCTTGGTCTCTCTCAACTCAAGACCACGAACACCCTATGTCATAGTCAGGTGCATATCTCTGAACTGCTCAATCAACTCACAACCAGAGATCATCATGCAGGCGGCACTCACATGTTTCCTGCTCAAGGCATCAACAACAACATTCGCCTTGCTAGGATGGTATCTCAACTCAAAGTCATAGTCTTTGAGGAGCTCCATCCACCGCCTCTGTCTCATATTCAGCTCCTTCTGATCAAAGAGGTATTTAAGACTCTTATGGTCACTGAACACCACCAGCTTAGCACCATATAAATAGTGCCTCTAAACCTTTAGAGCAAACACCACAGTCGCAAGCTCTAAATCATGTGTAGGATAAGACTCCTCATGAGGCTTTAGTTGTCTGGAAGCATAGGCAACAACCTTCTTATCCTGCATCAGCACACATCCAAGCCCCCGCTTGGAAGCATCACAGTACACCTCAAAGCTTCCTTCAAGGTCAGGAAGGGTCAACACTGGAGCTGTAGTCAACCGTTCCTTCAACTCCTGAAAGCACTTCTCGCACTCATGGGTCCAAACAAACGGAACCCCCTTCCGAGTGAGGCGGGTCAAAGGTATCACCAACTGTGAAAACCCCTGAATGAACCTCCGGTAGTAGCCGGCCAATCCAAGGAAACTTTGGATCTCAGATACGTCCTTGGGTCTCTCCCAAGTCATCACAGCCTCTATCTTACTGGGATCAACTGATACCCCAGCTGCAGAAATCACATGGCCAAGGAATTTCACCTCTGTTAGCCAAAACTCGCACTTTGCCAACTTGGCATATAACTGATCATTCCTCAATGTCTGAAGAACAATCCTAAGATGTTCGGCATGTTTCGTCTCCGTCCGGAAGTAGATCAGTATGTCATCAATAAACACCACCACAAATTGATCCAAGAAAGGTCTGAATACCCTGTTCATATAGTCCATGAACACTGCAGGGGCATTCGTCAGACCAAAGGGGATGACCTAATACTCAAAGTGACCATACCTAGACCGGAAGGCTGTCTTCGGTATGTCTGCAGGCTTGATCCAAATCTGGTGATATCCGGATCTCAGGTCGATCTTAGAGAACACCCTGGCTCCCCTCAACTAATCTAACAGATCATCAATCCGAGGCAAAAGATACTTATTCTTAATAGTAACCTTATTCAGCTGTCTGTAATCAACACAGAGCCTCATACTTCCGTCCTTCATCTTCACGAAGATCACTGGTGCTCCCCAAGGCGAAACACTCGGTCTGATAAACTGCTTGGATAGCAGGTCCTCCAACTGCACCTTCAGCTCCCTCAACTCTAGAGGAGCCATACTGTAAGGTGCTATGGAGATCGGTCCTACACCAGGAACCAGATCAATGGAGAACTCAATCTCTCTCTCTCAGGTGGTAGCTGTGTAATCTCTTCAGGGAACACATCCACAAACTCGCTCACCACCGGGATCTGCGACAGATCAACACTCAGCTTATCTTCTGTCACACACGAGAAGATATAGCCCTGAGCTCCTTCCATGATTGCCTTGCGAGCTTGCAAGACTGATAGGAAAGAGGTGGAACTCGAACCAGCTCCATCAGAAGGCACAACAACCCTCTTCTTACAACAGTCCAACATCACGTCATACTTGGCCAACCAATTCATACCCAGAATGATCTCAAGCGTCGGCATAGCTAAGTAGTACAGATCAATCGTGTACTCTCTACCATTAAACTGAAACTGCACGTCTTTGCAGCACGTGCTCACCTGACACCTCTCACTAGATGCGGTGGTAACCTCCATCGGAGGAGAAAAACTGGACATGGGCAATTTAAGCCTAACAACAGTCATGTCCTGGATGAATGAATGTGTAGCTCCGGAGCAAACAAGACTCTCACATCATAAGCATCGATCAGAATAGTACCTCTGATCAAGTTAGGAGCTCTGGCTGCTTCCTGAGCATTAACTGTATACACTCGACCTGCTGTGGGTGTTGCCATCTCAACTGAAGCAGCCTGTGCACGGCCCCCTGTCTGCGTGCACTCCCGAGAAATGTGGCCTGGCTTGCCACATTGGAAGCATACAATCTGTCTTGAGGGGCATTCTCCCCAGTGCTCCCTCCCACAAGCTGGACATTTAGAAGATGGTCTCCTTCGAGCTGAGCCACTCTGGCTAGAGCCTCTCTTGAATCTATCAGATGAGGTAGAGACTCTCAAATCTTTTCCCTTACCCTTACCGGGTGGGCCAGAACTGCTGGGCCTTCTCACCTCCTATCTAACTGAGGGAGAAGACTGACTGCCTCGGTGTCTACGAAGCATGTCCTCCACCTGGCGACACTGCCTCACTAGGCTATCCATATCACGGGATCCACTACCGGCAACCCGCTCCTCAATGCTCTCCCTAAGCCCCCTCTGGAACTTAGCAACAAGAATATCAGCATCAGGAAATGATCTCCTGAAGTGTGCATATTTTGCCAGCTCATTGAACTTGGCCAAGTACTCGTCCACTGTCATGCTCCCCTGGACGAGACTATCAAACTCTTCCTGCTTCTGCTCGCTAACATCCCTGGGAAAGTATCTGTCCAGGAAACAGGCCTCAAACATCTACCAGGTGATAACATCTCCCCGGCCTCTCAGCAACTGAAGTGTGGTGGTCCACCACTCATGGGCATCGCCCTGAAGCAAATATGTGGCATAGAGAAGTCTCTGATGGTCAGGACACTCCATCACGGTGAATATTTTCTCTAAAGCCTGCAGTCATCTCGCTGCAGCAACAGGATCATATCCCCCAAAGAACACTGGAGGGTCATGCTTACGAAAGGTGATAAGCATCTTCCCTCGGGCTGCAACATCATCATCAGCCTCAGTATGGGACACCTGGTCCCCTCTCAGGTGGCTACCACCAACCTGATGGCGATTACCCTCGCCCTCATGCGTCGGAGGTGTAGAGGATACTCTGTCATCTCTCCTCAAGGTCCTCACCTCCTCAAGCATCTCTTTATTAGCCTTCATCAAGGTCTCGTTCATCTCACGGTTCACAACCATCTCACGCTGCATAGCCTCCTGCATCTGCCTATTAGTAGCCAACTCATGTTGCATGGCTGCCAACGCAGCCGCCATTGAATCAGGCTGGGCATTTGTCGCCCCACTGTTGTTTCGGGATCTCGTCATGACACTACACATGTATACCAAACAGTGAGTTGATCAAGCCCACAATTAGTGTCCACACATGCAATAGTCATGTCAAACTCAAACAACAGTCAAGAGCAACACACAATCAAGGGTGATGATGATCCCTTAAGACCAAGAGATAGGTGGTCCCATCGCAGTTGAAGCCTATTCTCGGAGGTGGTCCCATGTGTAAGGGGTAGCTCCCGATGGGATGGCACGGGTGTGAGTTCCGGTCCACACTGAGGACTGAGAGTCCTGATGCTGATGATGATGCATCGTGGCGGCGTAGTTCCGTAGATATACATTAGAGCTAGATGATTGGCTGTATATTGTTATGAGGGCCGGGAGGCCATTGATTGTGATGCCTTGATGACATGTGTCATGGAAGTGAGCCAGGGTGGAGGAGATGCCTCCAAGGACCCTGAGCTTACTGAGATGTGTATCTCATCCCGTGTGGGGATTATGTTTTGCAGGTGACTCTGTTACCAGAGGTGATGGTTCCCAGGGCAGAAGGCCCCAGTAAGGACAGTTGTGCAACTTTTTGCGAGTTGGGAGGCTCGTTTTGTATATTTTGGTATACCTTGTACCCCTGTAGAGGGAAGCTATGTGTGTGTGCACATATTGTGTTTATGTTTATGTTTTGGAACATGGACTGTATATGATTGTATGCCCTCGTGTGAGGAAGTGATCTTTGAGATCAGAGCACTGGGATGCTTATTCTTTTGTATAGACATTGTGAGTGTCAGCTGATGTATTTATATACATGTATTTTGTTACCTCCTGATATATCTGTAGAGATATTGTTTCTGCATCTGCCATGGTTTCATTTTGTTGTTTTCGATCAATGAGGCTGAATACAGTTATGGTGTGTACTTAACGCGGACCATACATAATGAATCAAGAAATACTTTTTCGAAATAGCTTCTTTTTATTAAAGTAATTATGCGTTTATCTGATTAAGTAATATGTTAATACACCGGATGCATACAGGGTGTTACAGCCATCAACCTATCCATGAATCCAATTATGCACTCAAGGACAAAACATATTGACATCAGACACCACTTCCTCAGAGATCATATTCAAAAGGGTAATTGCTCAATTGAATTCATTGATACAAATAATCAATTGGCTGACATATTTACAAAACCCCTTGCTAGAGATATATTTTTTCTCCTAAGAAACATGCTAGGCATTCTTGATGAATCCAACATTTATTATCATGTAAATGATGTGGTTGATAATATGTAATTTATCTCACAAGTACATTATGCATCATATTTAGCAAAATTCCTATTCTGATAAATATCACTGTTAAATCTGCATAATTCTTTGTGATAATTGATTACCACAGATGGTAATCGATTACCAAAGGCCAGAACCGGGCCTTACTCACTGACTTAATCAATTACATCCACAGATTAATCGATTACGGTGTAAAAACTCACTGAAGTAATCGATTACACAAACAAATTAATCGATTACATGAGGGTTTAAGGTTATTACAGTTTAAAAATGTTCTAGAATAAACGATTACACCTACGAATCAATCGATTACATGAGGTTCAAAAGAATCCCTACGCCTTGGAATAATAGATTACAAGGGTTTCGTAATCGATTACTACAGCAGTTACTGCAACTCTGCACTGCTTTTAATGCAAAATTCAGAAACCTTATCTCTTAATTCAAATTCAAATTTTGGTTAGTGAACCTAAACTTCATTAGGCTCCGTGAAAGTAGTTATTCTCATTTTAAAATTCAAATTTTAACCTAGTTTGGCTCTATAAATTCATAATCCAAGAGCCTACACTCCTCACACCAAAAATCAATCCTCATCCTAAAGAAAAACTCTCATTTTTCTTGTTGTGTCTCTTTTTCTCCTCTACCAAAACTCTGCACATTCCTAATTTGAAATTATTCTCTTCACCATGTCTCAACCATCTTCCTCATAGAAGTAGAAAACCAACAAGAGGAAGGCCAGCCAAAGCTCTAAGGCTGCAGAGAAAAGGTTAGACACCTGGTTCTCCATTGAGGCTGAAAGGAACAACTACACGTAGTTTCATGCTACTAAGCTTGTTCTGCATCCCAAATATCTGGAGCTTGATTGGTTTGTCAATGAGGGATTCAGCTTCCCTGAAACTTTGCAGCCACAAAGACTCACCAAACTGTTGGAGATGAAAGGTACCTATTACCTTGAATTGGTGAAAGTCTTTTATACTTGTGCCAAGGCTGGAATGGATGGAATTCTCCACTCTAAGGTGAATGGAGTGGCTATGGTGATTGATGACACTTTGTGGAATGCAGTGGCTGGTATCACTTTCGGAGGTGTTCGAAGGCTTGAAGAAGAGATTGGTGGTTACTCAAAGATGGAAACTTAAAGAGGAATGCTGCAAAACCCCAATGCTCAAATTGGAAACAGATTAGGTGTTGGCCACATGACAGCAGAAGATAGGCTTCTTCACTACATCATCACATACATTCTAATACCAAGATCAACCAACCATGCTCAAATCACTGATGATGATCTTCAGTTGGTGTATCGAATGAACACTAGAACTCAAATTAATTGGGTTCTGGTTATTGAAGAAACGATGATGAAGGCAAAAAGGTTGTTGAGCTATCAATTTCCTTATGCTATCATGATCTCAAGGTTTATGACTTCTATGAGATTGATGTGACCAATGAAATTGTGGGCAACACCACCAACATAACTAACCTCATCTCCAAGAAGCATCTCACCACGCTGGGAATGATGAACACCCTTAATGGGTGGACCATGGTTGGAGCTTAAGCTCCTCAACGAGTTGCTGATAAGGACCAAGAAGCTGATGAGGAAGAAGATGTAGAAGCTAGACCTGCTGAGCAGCACTGGAGTCCTTTTGAGTTTCTTATGATTCAAAAGATGAATGCTATTATCTCTTTGCATCATGAACATTCAGCTGATGTTCATTCCTCTCTAGAAGACATTACCACTAGACTAGGCAACATTGAGACTGGGATGAGTCTCAAGGACTTTAATGTTTAGTTTAGCTTAGTGGTTGTCTTGTTCAGTTTCTGGTTGTGTTGTTTTTGTTTTCTCATATTCTGTTATGATCTTTGATGACTTGCCTTGATGTATGCACTTTTATCATTGAAATAAATAAAATTGTTTTAGGTTTTTCTAATCTTCCTTTGCTTATTTCACATTTACTGGTATATTTTGCCATTGATAAGCCAAAAGGGGGAGAAAAATAAATAAATGCAGGTGCAGGGGGAGTACAATAGTCAGGGGGAGAAAATATATGAACATATGCCCTAATTAAGTCTGAATTGATATAAGATTACAAAAGAAAGGGGAAGCAATAAAATGAAATAAAAGTTTTATGCAAAGGATACTTGACACTTTATCTTGGCTAGAAAGCTAATTCTTTTTCAGGTATCAAAGAATAGATCTTGGAATACCTCTCCTAAAGAACACTAAGGATCAAGATGTTCAACTGAATTTTGGCATGATAAAAGTCAAAAAAGGGGAGATTGTTAGACTCAAGGGGAGCTAGAGAGGATCCATGAAGCTGAGACATTAAGTTTAGGCTTTTTACATGCCAATTCAATTGAATGACATTTGTAATTTGTGTATGTCTAAGTTGATGCTTCCTATGATCCATTGCATAAATCTCATTCATGTTTTCACAAAAGCAAAAGTTTCATAAAAAAAATTTCTGAAACACAAGGTTTTCATGAATGCATAAAAAGCTAAGTGTTTCATGTTTCAAGTTTTGGTAAAAATGTTTTCTCACTGGTTTAATCGATGATTACAAGAAAGTGGTAATTTATTACTTGAAAACAAAGAACATTTTAATCAATTACGAGAATACAGTAATCGATTACACATTTCAAAATCACATAATGGACTTCCTATGACAATCGGTTACATCATGGTGGTAATCGATTACTTGACAACTATTTTGATTAAAGCTTCCTGTGATAATCGATTACATTGCATTTTAATCAATTATATTGTTCGTAAGTCTTTTCCAGAAAGCCTCAAGAACACTTTAATCGATTACATAAGTGATTTAATCGATTACTGACAGTTAAAATAGTTTTCTCTATAAATAGATGTTGCTTGTTTGAACTAAACACAACGAATATTATAACCCTTTCTGAAGAGAGAAAAGATACTCGAGTTATTCAGTGTTTTGACCCTCAAATCCTCAGTTTCATCAATCATAAAGAAACCTTGTGAGGATTTCTTTTTGGGCATTTTCAAAAAGAAAAAGGCTTTGGAGAGATTGTTTTGAGATTTTCATTAAACCTAGAATATTAATCATCTACATGTGAAAAATAAGGAACACTTCAGACTTAACCAAGAGGGGGGGTGAATTGGTTAGTCTTGGTAAATTAAAATTTCTTTGATGAAAATCAGAGTTTCAAATCAGAGTTTTATTGCCCTTTGGATCTTTATCACAAAATCAAACAATAATCTTTATCACAAAATTAATCCAAGACTTGTTATGCCACAAGAACACACATACAAAACAGAGTTCACACAAATATAA
>PYAF01003758.1:118253-142220 GCA_007407185.1 Glycine tomentella
CTCCACTTGCAAGAAAACCTTCTTACAATAGAGTCAACAATTACAAAGTTACTGCAGAAAACTAAACATTCACAAAGAGCTAGGAAAGAATTCACCTGATGATCCAAGAATGAAATGCATATGAATGAAAAACCTCAGGTTGAATGCAAACCAATTATGCAGAAGTGCTTTCCTAAGCCTTTGTGACAGAACAAGCTTGTTTCACTAGCACCTTAGTGACCCATGAACGAATCAATGGAAGCAAGACTCAATGAACCCAGAATTTGCCTTTGTGAAACCTTTGAAAGCTCAGAATATCGAAAAGTTTTTGTTCAATCTCAATCTTTGTTCATTATTGATCACAAGAGGCAAGGATTCAATTTATAGTAATTTTCGTAGCGGAATTAATCGATTAAAAACGCTCCCCACGCTCCTGTAATCGATTAAACCGACCTTTGGTATGCTCAGGAGTTCAGTAAATAGGTCAAATAATCGATTAACCTGTCGCGTAATCGATTAAACCAGACTGAGCAAAAAATTGTTTATGTAAAATAATCGATTACAGTCTGTAGTAATCGATTAAGGCAGACCTATGTACAAATGATGTTTATGAAAGATGATCGATTACATCCCTTGGTAATCGATTAAGCCAGTGTGAGTGCAAAACATGATTTGAACTAAATAATCGATTACAGTCAGTGGTAATCGATTAAGCCAGAGTGACTGTATTTTCTAAACAAGCATGTAATCGATTACGATACTATAGTAATCGATTAAACCAGTTACAAGGCTAATTTTTAAGTATGCTAAGATTCATGTAATCGATTAATCCGATGGCGTAATCGATTAAAGTGTTCGTGTTTGATTTTCCAGAAAGCTTATGAACAAAATAATCGATTCACTTGAGGCAATAATCGATTAAAGCAGTACTAGATTGTTTTTCCAAAATACTTGGGTTTTTCTTAAGTTTCAAATCAATTACTTAAAATCAATTATGATGCAATGCTTGTATGATATATGAATGATATGTATTCAAAGCTTGGACCACCATAGTGCTTTCTTTCCTTTTACATTAAATCACAAGCTTCAATCTTCATTCCTTGAGCCATGTTGAAAGCCAAAAAATCCAAGCCTTATTGTTACTTGATTCTTCACTTGAATCTTCATGTAGTTCCCCTTCAAATCAACACTACATTCATCTGTATTGGGTCATCAGGTTGTTTCTCTCCTTACTACTTTGGCTGTAATTCTTTTTAGAAATTATGAGTCTTGTAACTTGTGCAATAGTTTTCTTAAAGCTTGTCTAGAATAGGTTTTTCTAGAGGGAAGATTAGAGAAGGGTATTTCTCTAAGTCTTGATCACAGAGGGTCTAAGGGAGTTAGATGCCTTGTTCTTAATCTAGGTTTGATTGAGAGTGATTGTATAAGCTTGTAAGAAACATATTGCAAATAGTTAGATTCTAACTAGTTGGTTAGGAAACTGGATGTAGCTTCTCTGGATTGATAAGTGAACTAGTATAAATCTTGGTGTTGATTACTTCTTCCTTTATCTTTTGGTTATTAATTATCATTCGTTGGTATAACTTTTCATGATCAACAAAAAATTTCTTGTTGTAATTGCATTCTATAAAGATTGGAGTTTGATTCATTAAAAGTGTTTTATGTTTGTTTTGTGATACAATCGCTTTCAACTCTGATTGTAAAAGAAATTTTAATTGGCCAAGAACAATCAATTTATCGCTCCTCTTAGTTTGTGTGCTACTCATTTCAAAGATAAAATTAATTTCTTTCTCATCTAATTTCTTGTCCTTTTTTTTATTCCCCCATTTAAACCACATGAATTATCATTTATGAGATCTAATTGTAGTTATAGTTTCTAATGTTGGAATTTTTGGTAATGTGGATGTTGGTAGGTGGGTTTAAAAATGAACTAGAAGTAGCAAATTTGATTTCCAGAAAGATATGGGGCAAGTTTATCTATACAAATTTTCCAGTATGTCATGTTGTATATTGAATTTAATTAAGAATTTAGTAAAACAACATGTACTTTATATTATTTGTTCTTACCAAAATCTTGAAATTCCACATATGATGATGGACGGGGTCCAATTGGGTTCCAAACTCTGCACGTTGGATGATGAGTCAACCTTGTTAAGGAGGGGGACCTGCAAAACAAAGGAAAGGACTTCGATGCTCAAGTAAGTACATCAGTTATGAAAGAATAATTGAGTAAAAGAGTGGAGAGTTTCTGAGTAAGTGTTTCGGAGAGTGAATGAGCATGAATAAAGGTTTAGAGAGAACCTGTATTTATAGCGTGGAGTATGGGCCTTTGGCCTTTTTTTGTTAATTAATATGTTGATAAGATAACAGATAATAGCAGACAATTATGTAATTTGAATAAGAGATAATGTGTACCTTGTAGATATGTTGTTACTTGTAGATAAGTAACAACTTATAGATAATTGGAGAGATATTAGGAGATAAGGTGGTTGAGCCAATTTGAATAATTAGGCATAACATATATACTGTTGACCAGGGAAGACTCGGCTGTAGAGGGGTTGGTATTCACGCTCCTGTAGCAAGGTTGACACAGAGGGCAGAAAAGTGCATTGTCACTTTAGTAGGATTGACACTAAGAGCAGAAATGTACACCATTACTGTAGCGGGGTCAACAGTGACCCCACAGTAATGGCCACGTGTAAGTTTACCATTTCGTGTTGTACATAAGCCCCCCAGCCTCTGAGCCAACTTGTGCAAGAAAGAGGATGAGTAAGCGTTGATGAAGAATGTTCAATGTCAAGGTTGGTGTTCTTGACAAGTAAAAGAAATGGTGAGCTCAAGGAGCCCCCGAGGGTGGACAAGTGATGTCCGATGTCGATATTGATAACTTTGTGAAAAGTAAATGTGGAGCTTTGTCAAGCCCCCTAACCTAAACATGTCTTGTCCAGGTTGTTACTGTTGAAATGTCCATGGAGGACGTATTGGTTCTTTAGATGAGGTTGGACTTGTAAGGCGAGTTAAGCATCAAGGTTGATCTTTTGCCAATATCTGATCATTGATGGTGCACTGAAAGCAAGTATTATGTTTTGTTATTTCCCAAGTGCGTGAAGCACACGCATTATACTCTTGCATATGTGTCACTCAAGGAGTGGGCACGTACTAGATTAATGCGGTATTGGGTGAGTGGAGATTGATTCTGGCACGGACTATGAGGGAGGCGTTTCACATCCGCCTGTAACTGACAAGTTACGCTCTCATTTAAATGGAAGGGATGTTTGACACCTTCCCTTGAAACCTTTCTTGTTCTTCTTCTTGCTCCCTTTCCCTTCGTTTAAGGTACTACTTCTTGCTTAGATAATTTCTACCTCCCCATTTTTGACATCGCTTTAGGAATGGGAGGTAACGATTCAAGGGTCTTGATCAAGTAGCCCTTTATGTGCGAAGTTATTTTATTGGGTGACTCCTCGGAGGAGGACACCCACGGTGGAGTTTCTGACGGGTCTTCCTCTTCAGGGAGCACGGCGAACTCCCGTCGAGCTGGTGAGGGCACTTCTCACCCTCATCAGTAGGCAAGGCCTTCAGTCGCCCCTAGGGAAGGTGAGCCTCTACCACTTACCATCATTTCCCCTCCATCTGCCTCTGGAATGGCAAGGCAAAGTGGTGTTACAAGTGCAAGGGCCTCCCCTCGCGTGCGTCGCAGTCGTAGTGCTAGGTTGCCAACTCCTGCTCTGGTTGTGTCCAGTTATGAGTGGGTGAGAGAAGACATTTTGAAGTATAAGTCCTCTCTCACTTCACATGTGTGTCAATGCCATGTGCCATCAGCTTCAGTTGATAGCACCTAAAGATTCTCGCTAGCTCATTGTCGAGGCTTGTGGGAATGATGAGTTCCCCTTCATGAGGGCTGCGTCGGGCACTCTGACCTTCTTCTTCATATACCGATGACTCTTTGAGGTGTTGGGTCTTCTCCTTCCCTTCTCACCTTTCCAATGTGCCCTTCTGGATTTCTTAAGCGTGGCACCGTCCCAACTTCACCCTAATAGTTGGGCAGTGGTGAGGGCGTTTGAGATTTTGTGTTCCTTTTTGAAGATTCGGCCGAGTGTTCAAGTCTTTTTGTTTTTCTTCTAGACTAAGTTGTCTGGGAAGGTCGGTTGGGTCTCCTTGCACAACGTTTCCAAGAAGTTGTTAGAGGTTGACACCTATGTCTTCTGCCGCTTCAAGAACCGTTTCATTAAGGTCCGCGAGAGTGGTGTCATGACAGATTGACTGCTGTTGATGAGTAACCAGGATGGGGAGCCTCGCTTCCCATTCTACTGGCAAGTTGACACCACCAGGTTCAGGTCGTTCGATAAGGACTCGCTGACCCTGGTGGAGAGGTCGAACAAGGCAATCCTGGAGCTATTGTCGACCTCCTTGGACACACGAGCTATCTTGTCATTGCCCTCGGTAGATGATCCTTTTGTTGCATTAGACGATATTTTATCTGCCTTATTCCTTCTTTGTCTTCTTGTGTGTACATAACCTGGCTTGACACTTATGATTTTTGTTGTGTGCTTTGCAGGTATCATGGGTGATTTCTCATAGAGGCCGCTTGTGAAAAAGGTGGGTGGTGATGTTGTGCCATCATCCCCTGTTCCCCCTCCAACTGGAGAAAGGGTCGACCCGATGTCGAGGTTGGCTCTACTAAACATGATGTTGTTTTCCCCATCACCTCCCCCTCTGCATTGGCTAAGAGGAAAAGGGACGACGGTGCTGGGACATCTAGTTCCAAGAAGTCCCAAGCCCCTCGCAGCTTGCGTGCAATGAGGGAGGCTGCTGGACTTCTTCCTTGTGTGCGACCTCTCCTCCCCCTGTTCGGGCTCTGGCTCCAGCAGTGGCCACTGCTATTGCTTCCCCTGCTCCATCGCCTGCTGTCTGGGCACCGATTCCAGTTGCTACTCTAGCCTCGGTCCATCTTCTACTGCTCCTGCCCACTTATTGTTGCCCCTATTTTCCCTGTTGCTGCCATTCTTGCTTCTCCCCCTCCTCGTTCTGTTATGTCGGCACCTGCTTCTCGCCATGTCTCCTCCCTTGAATTCGTAAATGTTCCAATGGAGGTTGACTCAATGTGGAGTATAAGGCATAGGCTTAAGCGGAGAGTGCCTACTGATGGAATGCTTTTAGTTAAATATTTTTGTCTATCATTCTTAACTTATTTGACTTCTCTTGGACCTTTATTTTCCTATTCTAATTCAGTTTTTGTTTTAGGCAAGTAAGTGGGCCTAATTGCTAATTGTTACGTATTTTCGGATTTTTTTGCTCACTTGACATATCTGACTTCTATAGGACCTATAGAGTGCTACGGAACTCCGAATGGAGTGTTCTAGAAGTCCCTAGAAAGATAACGAAAAGATCTACAAGATTGATACAAATAACCCGAGGCCAATTCTGTCATTTGAAGGGTCATTTTAAGCTTTGAAGTTATTACCTCTGCACTTGTAATTTTGGGCTATGAATTGGACTTTTAGTGATGTAAATAGTAAATAATTAGAATTGATGGGTTTTGTTCATGGCCCATTCTTTTCTTCAGACTTAGTCACAACATATTAGTGACATTGGACAAATTTTGACACACTTTATATTACATTTCATTTAATAAAAACAATTTTACATTTCTCTCTTTAAGTTTTTAGGATCAAACTCTTGTTCTTCATTTTCTCTCAATTGTTCTTCATTGTTCTTCATCTTCTTCATTTTCATTTTTCTATTCTTCCATTTTCTTGCACTTGCTTCATGGGGTTTCCTTGGTGATGATCATGGAAGGCTAAATCATCAATCAATCCAAGGATCCAACTCAAGCAAGAGAAGAATTGGAGTTCTGGTTCGGTATTTCGAATTCTATTTGAATATTCACCTTCTTCTTCAATTTCTATTATGTTTTCATGATTATGAATGCATTTAGGATTGAAAGCGAGTTAGGATTATGCATTCATGTCCTAATTTCGAACGATAATCACAAGATTAATTGAATGATATTTCAGTTAGGGTTGTGGTTTCAATTAATTTAGGAGTAGAATCGATTGAACTGCTTCTATTGAGATTGAATGAATGTTCATGATTTGAATAGCTTGATTTGGTGAATTGGATTGATGCTCTTTAATCTGTTTTACTTTACTCTTTGATAATCTTGTTAATTTCTACATTGTTCTTCAATTTTAGTTTGTGTTCTTGCATGTTTTACTTTGCGCATACCAACTGTTCGACAAAATTCCCCCTTATTATTACCAATGATTTGAAGCTAGAACCATATTGATCGTGTCTCTAAGTCAACCTAGGTTAACCCTATGCTACAGAATTTGCTTAGTTAAATTGTTTTTGATGCGTCTCGATAACGCAACATCAAAACTGGCGTCGTTGCCAGGGACACGGTTCATTGTGTGCTAGCTTTAATTCATTGCAATTAGTTCATAGAAGTAGTTTTAATTCTTGCATTTTTACGTTTTGTTGCACAACTATGCTTGTTACATGATTATGTGCTTGTGGTTGCTGCATTAGCTTTGTATTTGCCCCTAAAAACAGAGGAAAACCCAGAAAAATAGAGCAAAACGTCCAGTTGGCGCTAATAGCGTGGCTTCCCATGCTGATCGCGCCAAGAATTCAAATCCAAGAGTCCTGATTCAATTTCTCACGCTAACCGCGTGGCTTGTGGCGCTAGTCGTGCCATAGGTTCGAACATCTGATGCTAATCGCGCCAGACCTGGCGCTAATTGCGTCATAGATTCGAACATCCCACGCTGAACTTTTACATTTTGATTTTGTTTAAAAAATTTAGGGTTTTTTTTTATGCCTTCTATGTTTATTCTCCTTTATGAGTTGCATTGTGTATGACTAGGTCTACATCAAGTGAATTCCATTCATTTGATCCTGAGATAGATAGGACATTTCACAGATTAAACAGACATAACCTTAGGTTAGATGACTTTGATAGTGTAGTTTTAGACAGTAGCATAGTGTCTTCTGACTTTGATTCTGATTCTACCTCTGCTCCTTCTACTTCTACACATCTTGATATAATGGCTGATAACAACCTAACTCTTAAGGAGTTAGCTACACCTGATGTTGTTTACCAACCTTGGTGTATTCAATATCCTAAGACTGAGGTCAGTTATGAGCTGAAATCTGGAATGATCCATTTGCTTCCTAAGTTTCATGGACTTGCTGGTGAAGATCCACATAAACACCTTAAGGAGTTTCATGTAGTGTGTTCCACCATGTGACCACATGATGTTCATGAGGATTATGTTAAGATGAAGGCATTCCCTTTCTCTCTGGATGGTGTTGCTAAGGACTAGTTATACCTTCAACCAGATCCTATCACCACTTAGACAGACATGAAGAGAAGATTCTTGGAGAAATTCTTCCCTGCCTCTAGAACAGCATCCATGTAGAAGGAAATTTGTGGCATAAGGCAGTTTCCTGGAGAGTCTTTGTATGAGTATTGGGAGAGATTCAACAAGTTGTGTGCTACCTGTCCTCACCATCAAATTAGTGAGCAATTACTGATCCAGTATTTTTATGAAGGCTTGATGTTGATGGACAGGAGTATGATAGATGCCGCTAGTGGAGGTGCTCTGATGGACAAGACCCCTCTTGCTGCAAGGCAGTTGATTTCTAACATGGCAGCCAACTATCAACAATTTGGCGCTAGAGTTGCAACATCCAAGGTTGCAAATGAAGTTTCTATCTCTATGGTTGCTGATAACCAGAGATTGGAGAACAAATTGACAGAGTTGACATCCCTTGTGAGGCAGCTTGCTATTGGTGAACAACAGAATGTGATGGCAGCCAATCAACCAAGGCTTTGTGGTATCTGTTGTGTGCCTGATCATCCAACAGATGCATGCCCCACTCTCCAAGAGACAGAACAACCTGCTGAAGTTTCTGCCATACAACCTGGCCAGTCATTTTGACTTCAGCAGCAGTATAATCCTTACTCCAACATTTATAATTTTGGTTGGAGTATGGTCCTGGTCCACAACAACAACAGCCCTTTAGACCTCCACAACAGCCCTTCCAGCCTGCCACCACCAAATACCAACCTCCTCCTTTCAGACAACAATCACAGTTCCAGCAACCTGCACCTACACCTGCACAACCTGTGCAGGCCAGTTCTGGATCTTCCTTGGAGGATTTGATGAAGCAAATGGCCACCAGCAATATCCAGTTTCAACAAAATGTCAGTGCCACCATTCAGGACCTGCAGACTCAGATTGGACAGTTAGCTATAACTATCAACTAGATGCAGCAACAAGGTTTTGGTAACCTTCCAGCACAACCAGTTATTAATCCGAAGGATGTGAGTGTTATTACCTTGAGGAATGGCACGGAACTTCCAGATGCTGGTGCTAAAATTGATGTTGGTCTTGGTAAAAAAGTTGATGATGGTGCCAAAACAGATTCTACACTAAAACAAATTCCCTTACCTTTTCCTTCTAGAGCCACTTCTGCAAAGAAAGTGGTGGACCTTGATTCTGATCTGCTTGAGACTTTTAGGAGGGTGGAAGTCAAAATTCCCCTCTTGGATGACATCAAACAGATTCCAAAATATGTAAAGTTCTTGAAGGATTTGTGCACCCACAAGAGGAAGCTGAAGGGAAATGAGCAAGTGAAGATGGGCAGAAATGTTTTCGCACTGATACAGAGCAAAACTGTTGATGTCATTCCACTATCCACCTTGCCACAGAAGAGCAAAGATCCTGGCATTTTCACTGTCCCATGCACCATTGGAGATATTACTTTTGCAGATGCCTTGTGTGATCTTGGAGCCTCCATTAATGTCATGCCCACATCAGTTTACAAATCACTACACTTGGGTGAGATGAAACCCACTGGTGTTGTAATTCACTTGGCCAACAGGAGTGTTGCACTTCCACTTGGACTTATTGAAGATGTGCTGGTGCGAGTTAATAATTTGATCTTCCCAGCGGATTTTTACATTTTGGATATAGAGAATGAGTCTTCCAACCATGGTTCCACATTGATCCCAGGGAGATCATTCTTGATGACAGCAAGGACCAAAATTGATGTGCATGCAGGAACTCTTTCTAAGGAGTTTGGTGATGACATTGTTCAGTTTAACATTTTTGAGGCTATGAGACATCCTGTAGAGGAGCATTCTGTTTTTCTTCTTGATATCATTGATGCTGCAATAGATAGTGTAGATATTTCTGACGTACTTTCTGATTTTTCTCCTGATTTTTTTGACTTTGATCTTGGTTCTTGTAATTGTACATGTGATGATTCTGCTGCTATGTGTAGTATTTGTGCGGAAATTTCCTCCGCACTTCACTCTGATTGTGTAGCAGGTACAGATACAAGTTCTGAGCCTATTATCCCACTTCCCTCAACCCCTAGTCTTTCCTTACCTTCCACTATTCAGCCACCTTCCTTGGAGTTGAAGTCACTACCTGAGCACCTCAAGTATGCATATTTAGATGATGCTCAAAAGCTTCCAGTCATCATATCTAGTAGTCTGCCACTGAAGCATGAAGAGAAGTTGATGCATGTTTTGAGAGGTCATAAAAAGGCCATTGGATGGACACTTGTTGATCTTCCTGGAATTAATCCTTCCATTTTCATGCATCAGATACTTTTGGAGGATGATTCTAGACCAGTGAGGCAACCACAGAGGAGGCTGAATCCACTATTCTTGATGTGGTGAAGAAGGAAGTGACGAAGCTACTAGCTGCAGGGATCATCTATCACATCTTAGATATCACTTGGGTTTCACTTGTCCAAGTGGTTCCTAAGAAGTCAAGTCTCACAGTTGTGAAGAATCAAGATAATGAGCTGATTTCGACTAGAGTGGCCAACAGTTGGCGAGTTTGCATTAATTACACGAGAGTCAACTAGGCCACTTGCAAGGACCATTTCCCTCTGCCTTTCATTGATCAAGTTTTAGAGAGGTTTGCAGGTAAATCACATTATTGCTTTCTTAATGGTTTTTTTGGTTACATGCAAATCCATATTGCACCAGAGGATCAACATAAGACCACATTCACTTGTCCATTTGGCACATTTGCTTACACTCGGATGCCTTTTGGCCTATGCAACGCACCTGGTACCTTCCAAAGGTGCATGCTAAGCATTTTTTCTAATTTATTAGAGAGTTTCATGGAGGTGTTTATGGATGATTTCACTGTTTATGGTTCCTCTTTTGATGCATGTTTGGATAGTCTCTCTAGAGTGCTTGACCAATGTATTAGTACTAACCTTGTTCTTAACTTTGAGAAATGCCATCTCATGGTGCATGAGGGTATAGTCTTAGGACATTTGGTCTCTAGTAGAGGTATTGAGATCGATAAGGCCAAAATTGATGTGATTACCTCTTTGCCTTACCCCTCTTCTGTGCGGGAAGTACGTTCTTTTCTTGGACATGCAGGTTTTTATAGAAGATTCATTCAGGATTTCAGTAAGATTGCATTGTCATGGACCAAGCTTCTCCAAAAGGACGTAGACTTTACATTTGACCAGCCTTGCAAAGAGACATTTGAGGGATTGAGGAGGAAGCTGACTACCTTTCCCATCATGCAGCCGCCAAATTGGGAGCTTTCCTTTGAGCTCATGTGTGATGCCTCTAATTATGCACTTGGGTTGTGTTGTCAAAAAGAGTTGGTAAACTATCCCATGTTATTGCTTATGCTTCACGCACTTTAGATGCAGTCCAAGTTAACTACACCACCAATGAGAAGGAGCTTTTGGCTATTGTTTTTGCTTTAGTTAAATTTAGATCTTATTTGCTTTGCTTCCATATCACTGTCTTTACTGACCGTGCAGCTTTGAAATACCTGTTGAAGAAGCCTGATGCTAAACCTAGATTGATCAGGTGGATGCTTCTTCTTCAGGAATTTGACATTGAGATTAAGGACAGAAGTGGTGCAGAAAACTTGGTTGCTGATCACTTGAGCAGGATTGAGGGACTTCTTGAGTCATTTCCCATTTGTGATAATTTTTCTGATGAGCATTTGTTGCATTTGCATTCATCGCATGTCACACCTTGGTTTGCTAACATTGTTAATTTCCTTGTTGCATCTGTTCTTCCACCTCATGCATCTAGGTCCCAAATAGATAAACTTAAGAGTGACGCTAAATATTATGTTTGGGATGATCCTTATTTGTGGAGGTTTGGTAGTGACCAAGTGATCCAAAGGTGTGTGCCTGATCATGTAATTCAGTCTATTCTTTAGTTTTGTCATGGCACACCTACCGGAGGTCATTTTCCACTAGGAACGTATTAGACTGTGGGTTCTTTTGGCCCACCTTGTTTAGAGATGCTCGTCACTTTACCACCATTTTTGAGCAGTGTCAGAGAGCAGGAGGCACAATTACACATAGACATGAGATACCTCAGTAACCCATTATTTTTTGTGAGATTTTTTATGTCTAGGGTATTGATTTTATGGGTCCATTTCCTGTTTCTCATGGCTTTTCATATATTTTGTTTGCTGTTGATTATGTTTCAAGATGGGTTGAGGCTAAGGCCACCAGAACTAATGATTCTAAAGTTGTTGTGGATTTTGTGAGATCCAACATTTTTTGCAGGTTTGGTGTGCCTAGAGCCATTATCAGTGACCAGGGGAGCCATTTTTGTAACCGATCATTGGCAACCTTGCTTCAGAAGTATGGGGTTGTGCATAGAGTTGCTACAGCTTATCATCCCCAAACTAATGGGCAAGTAGAGGTTTTTAACATACAGATCAAGCAAGTATTACAGAAGGTGGTGCAACCAAATAGGAAAGATTGGAGTAAGCTCCTTGAGGATGCTTTATGGGCTCATAGGACCGCTTACCGCACACCTTTGGGGATGTCTCCCTATCGGGTGGTTTTCGATAAGGCATGCCACCTTCCAATGGAGATTGAGCACCGTGCTTATTGGGCGGTAAAGAGTTATAACATGGCATTTAATGAAGCAGGCATGCAAAGGAAGCTTCAGTTGCAAGAGCTTGAGGAGATTCATTTAGAAGCCTATGAGAACTCCAAGATTTACAAGAAGAGGGTGAAGAAATTCCATGACTCTAGGATTCTTAGAAAGGAGTTTCATAGTGGCCAAAAAGTGTTATTGTTTAACACTCGCCTTAAGCTTATTTCCGGTAAACTTCGATCTAGATGGGATGGACCTTTTGTTATTACTAATGTTTTTCCCCATGGTGTAGTTGAGATTAAAAATGAAGCTACCAGCAAAGTCTTCAAGGTCAATAGTCACCAACTCAAAGCATTTCATGAGAGCCCTCAAGTGAAGGAGGAGCTTGTGGAGGACATCTCTTTGGTCTTGTCAATTTTGTGTGAAGATGTGTCTTGAATGACATTTGGGGAGTTTCCTTTTCCCTTCTTTTACTTGTTGTCTCTTTGTTTGCATTTCTTTGCATGTCTACATTGAGGACAATGTGCATTTCAAGTGGGGGGTGAAGGATCTTAAAATTTTTTGAAATTCTGGTTATTTTCTGTTTTCTGTTTTCTGTCTGTTTATGTTTTGTTGCTGTCTGTTTGTCAGTGTCTGTTGTTTTCTATTTTCTGTTTATCTGTTTGTCTGTATTCTGTTTGTCTATTTTAGTTTTTGAGTCTGTATGTTTTTGTTGTATGTTTCTGTTTGTTGCTATTTTTATTGAATTTAGACACTTTTCATGTTTTTCATAGGATTTCTAACTTGTATAAATTGTGAGAAATGTTAAAAAGTTGGTTGGATTGAGAGGTTTCATACTTGATGTGAATCATTGTTGCAATTGTTGAAGTGATAAGTAGGCTTGAGAAATAGAATTTAAGATGAACCATGTGTGGTAGAATTATGCCTTGGGAGTTTTTGAGCCTTTGTGGATATGTTCTTTCATGTGTGATTTCACACTTGTGCTAGATTACTCTATGTTTTGTCTTGCCTCTTTTGACATTCCTTGTTGCACATGCTTTGATTGAGATGATTTAAGCCTTCTTTCTTTTAGCCACTAGCCAAATAAAATATCCTTGTGTTGATATCCATTGTCACCCTCTTTGAGCCTTTAGCCTTTTCTTTCTTGCTTAGCTCATTAAAAACTAAAAATAATAGAAAATCATGTTATCCTAGCTTTAGGGAGAAAAGGGGCTTTGGAATTGTTTGGGGAGTGGGTTTCAAACAAGTGTGGGGTTTTTGTATTTTGTTTTGTTTTGAAAGAGAAGAAAAGAAAAAGAGAAAATAAAGAGTTCAAATAGCAAAAGTTCAAAGAAAGAAAAAAAGAAAAAAATTGTGTATAAGCAAAGAAAAAGAAGTCCAAGCATAGGAAAAGAAATATGCAATAAAAGTTGTTATGGTTCATTTTCATCCTTTTAAATTCTTTTAAATTTCATCTTATTGTTTCTACCCTTCTTTTATCTTGTTGGCTTGCTCCCCATTACCCCTCTTTTCTCTTAAGTTTTAGCCTAAATATCCTTTTCTTATCCTCCTTTTCCTAAGCCACTCATTACAAGCTAATAAAGTCCTTTTGATCTTTTGATGCATGTGTATTTCAAGTTGAATGAATGAGAGGCTTGTCAATGCTTGAATGTGCTAGTTACATGTGGTGTTTGAGTGTAAATACAAGTCATACACATTATATGAGGTTAAGTGTTATCCTTTGAGAGATTTCTATCACCTCGATGCATTCTTAATTCTAAACTTGACTACTTTTTCACTTTGCACTTTGTGATCATGTTTTCATGGATTGTTTGTTACCTTAATATTATTCTTCCATCTTTCATCTCTCTCACTTTTGTGCATTGTTATGATCCATTGAAAAATATGTGTGCCTTGTTCATACCCTTTCTTTAAATTTTTGGTTTACTTTAGTTTGAATTTTTCTCTTAGTCTTTCTTTTAGTTTTGCCCAAGAGTGCAAATGTTTAAGTGTGGGGTATTTTGATGGAGTGCTTTTACTTAAATATTTTTGTCTATCATTCTTAACTTATTTGACTTCTCTTGGACCTTTATTTTCCTATTCTAATTCAGTTTTTGTCTTAGGCAAGTAAGTGGGCTTAATTGCTAATTGTTGCGTATTTTCGGATTTTTTTGCTCACTTGACATATCCGACTTGTATAGGACCTATAGAGTGCTATGGAACTTCGAATGGAGCGTTCTAGGAGTCCCTAGAAAGATAATGAAAAGATCTACAAGTTTGCTAGAAATAGCCCGAGGCCAATTCTGTAATTTGGAGGGTCATTTTAAGCTTTGAAGTTAGCACCTCTGTACTTGTAATTTGCGGTTGCGAATTGGACTTTTAGTGATGTAAATAGTAAATAATTAGAATTGATGGGTTTTGTTCATGGCCCATTCTTTTCTTCAGACTTAGTCACTACATATTAGTGACATTGGACAGATTTTGACACACTTTATATTACATTTCATTTAATAAAATCAGTTTTACATTTCTCTCTTTATGTTTTTAGGATCAAACTCTTGTTCTTCATTTTCTCTCAATTGTTCTTCATCTTCTTCATTTTCATTTTGCTATTCTTCCATTTTCTTGCACTCACTTCATGGGGCTTTCCTTGGTGATGATCATGGAAGGCTAAATCATCAATCAATCCAAGGATCCAACTCAAGCAAGAGAAGAATTGGAGTTCCGGTTCGGTATTTCGAATTCTATTTGAATATTCACCTTCTTCTTCAATTTCTATTATGTTTTCATGATTATGAATGCATTTAGGATTGAAAGCGAGTTAGGATTATGCATTCATGTCGTAATTTCGAACGATAATCACAAAATTAATTGAATGATATTTCAGTTAGGGTTGTGGTTTCAATTAATTTAGGAGTAGAATCGATTGAACTGCTTCTATTGAGATTGAATAATGTTCATGATAGAATCAACTTATGAGAATAATGATGATTTGAATAGCTTGATTTGGTGAATTAGATTGATGCTCTTTAATCTGTTTTACTTTACTCTTTGATAATCTTGTTAATTTCTGCATTGTTCTTCAATTTTAGTTTGTGTTCTTGCATGTTTTACTTTGCGCATACCAACTGTTCGACAAAATTTCCCCTTATTATTACCAATGATTTGAAGCTAGAACCATATTGATCGTGTCTCTGAGTCGACCTAGGTTAACCCTGTGCTACAGAATTAGCTTAGTTAAATTGTTTTTGATGCATCTCGACAACGCAATATCACCTACCCCGTTTGACAAGAACTTGATTCGATCGTTCGGCCCTCAAAGTTCTACTATTGCTACAAAGTTCTTCTTGCAGAGGAGCATTGCTATTTTGGAGGAGAACAGGCAGCTGCACCAAGAGACTGTGAACAAGGCTGCTTCTTTGGAGAGGGAGCTAGCCAAGTTGAAGTCAATCGCTTGTAAGGTCTGGATGTGGAACACTCCATGCTGAATAATGTTGTGGTGGCCATTGCTGAGTTGGTCAGGTCTAACCATCAGCTGTCTGCCAAGGCTGGTGCGTTTTGGCCAAGTTGCTATGTACCCGGGTTGACGATGATGAGTTGGTCACCCGGGGTAAAGCTTTGCTAAAGGAGAAAATGGACTTGGCTACCAAGGCTAACAAGGTCGCTGCTTAGAAGGAGGAGTTGGCCAAGAGGGTGGTCGAGTTGGAGAAGAGGTGAAGGAGTCTGAGCTTGGACTTGTTGTGGATATGGCAGTTAGCAAAGAGCTGACTGTAATGCCTCTCTTGACTCTCTCGTGCTTGATTAATTTTAGATGAAATTCATGTTCACTTTATGTTATAATGCTCTTGGTTATATTTTTCACGAAAATCCTTTTCACTTTGCTTGCTAATTTTTATGATTCGTAAGTAGCGTAAACGATTTTCCTTACCACGATTCATTTATAATTAAGAATACAGTCCATGATACAGTCCAAAGTCAGTTATCAAAATAATACACATACTGTCTATTACAAATTACATGCCATATGAAATTACAAGAGCAAACAGTTCATCAACACTTCTTCAACAACCTTCATCTATAGCTCATGCTTTCCTATTCCTCTGCTCGTCCAAATGAATTGGGGTCATCACAGGTGTCAACCACAGACACAAATCGGGTAAGTTTATGACAAACATAGTTTGAATAATATATATATATATATATATATATATATATACAGATGGATAAAGTCTTAATCATAAAAAGACCACAGAACTTATACAGAATACAGATCATCATACATATATTCAACTGTGTGATGCATAAGATGCATGCTCATCTTTTTATATGATGCATGATTGAGATCTCAGATTATTAAATCATCAACAATGGCCTCAGTCAAGATAGCCCCATCCTAGTGGCACACCTATCCATTCAGTCGGGGTAGGGCATGGGCGCGTAGGAATGTCACCTCCACCTATGTGATCATCATGGTGGTGTAGTCCTCCCTGAAACACACTACCCCCCAGTTCAACACCTCTGAACGCATGGAGTTGGTTTAGCTATCTGACAACAACTCCACGGATTAGCCCCCGCCAGGCATAACTCCACGGATTAACCCCCGCCAGGCATATGCGTATGAAATGCATGAATGATTCATTTTATCAAGTCTTTAATCATTATTACCATTCGTGGCATATGTTTCTTAATACATAAAGCTTATGTCCTCCATCACATAAAACTTTACACCACAATCTCGGTATACAGCCATAATTCACCACAACTTTTGGAATCCATAAATAATCACCATACAACACGAGGATTCCAATTATTCCATCATCAACATAACACAATTCTTAATTAGTTTCTTATCATCAAAATCTAATTTATTTCTCAACATCAAAATCTATTTTATTTATCAAAATCATAAACCACCAAGCCACATGTTAATTTTATTAGAGTATATAGAATTACTCAACAACTCATGAAAGATCATATGACTTTAGCATAATTCATTTAATCATGCAAATATAATTCCAATCCAACAATAAAGATTCAAGCCAACAACACTTAAACATCTTCCATTCATTGTGACAATATATCAAACACATGGTGTGCAATATAGAAAATACTTTTTAAAAGAAAGCTATATAAACATGGATCTTCATAACGTTCAACATAAACACATTCTCATCCAAGTTCTAGTGTCAAACTAAATATTATATATCCCTAGAACAATATAGGAGGATTTCAGCCAACATTAAATTTATAGTAAAATTATTCCATTAACTAACCATAATTCTAAGCAACTAATTTATTCGATATAATCATACTACCACTAATTTTCGGTTACTTCTTACTCTTCTTTATTAAATTTAGTTCGAGTTTTTCATCCAACCATTAGTTATTTAATTTAGAATCAAGTTACTTAGTCAAATAGTCATTCAAGCTCTTTGAGACATTTTATCAAACACCTAGTCTACAAGACTTCATGAAATAAAGCAAGGAATATTATTCAACTAAGCCTATCATAAACTCCCCATACCTTGTTCCCTAAGCCTTGTGGACAGCCTTTCTTCCTTGAATTTGAATAGCTCTTGCTCCTAAAATGGCTAGTGCTTCATGTGAACTTCTAAGGTTTTAGGCTTTTGCTTTATGTTTTGGTAAAAGGTGAATTAGAAAAGAATGGAATGAAAGGCTTTAGGCTAGTGTTTTGCACGGTTTTGGACTCCCCTTGGCTGTCCAATTTTCAGTTATCCTCCTCCTTTTATAGGCTAGATGAATTGGCTTTTCTAAAAAATCTTCAAAGCTTATATGATTACCTAGCTTTTTGGTTGTTTTCATTTTATTGGCTATTGAACTAAGGCCTTACAAGTGTCCTATATCAAGAGAATTCTACACCATTCATACTTCCACCTAGCTTGCACGTTTTGTGGCTGGTCCAAGGTGCATTCCACTTGCTTTCTATTCAAAACCGTGGGTAGCTTAGACTTAGTTATAAAAATTTCTGCCCAAAACCCGTGTTACAAAAATATTCATTCTGAACTTGTTAACCGTTGGGTCTTCTTAAAATTTTAAATGAATACTCCTATCTTACATATATAACTTTTGACCGTTGGGATTTTTGAAATAATACTTAGAACTGTCTATGGCTCCAAAGGAGTCAAGAGGAAATGTATTTAGAAAGAAAAAAAATCTTCTTTAAGCCATCATTTTTTTGCTTTCCAAATGGTCCAATTGTCTTTGCCTTTGCTCCTTGGCCGTCCACATGTTCTTTTTCTTGAGTTTTATAAAGCTTTCTTCACCTTTGCTTGAAGTGCACGGCCATATGGAGTTTTTGAAGCAAACATGTGCAATTTTGGTCTTAAACCGTGGAGTAGTCATAGTTTAGGGATTTTATGCTTTGTTTTACTTAATATAAATTCTTACATAGAATAAAATTATTTCTAAAATCTAGGAAAAACTAATTCCAATTGTTTTCTTATGAGTAAAATTCTAAAATTGTTTAGAGACTAATTTTAGGTCTTTGTAACATGTCTAGTAATATAAGCTTTTCCTAAATAGTTGTATCTTAATTTCTATTGGTTCATCTTGTTTCTGATTAGTAAAATTACTAACCTAGTTTGTTAAAAGAGTTTATTTGTTTTAGAATTACAAGAAAAATCTAAAGATCATAACTGTTCTTTCTGTATAATTTTCTGGCACTTACGATATCCTAAACTGGAGTTCTTTCTAAAATGATTTTCAATATTCATAGAAATCTCATCTTATAGGTCTTTTGTTACTTTCTTGATCAATAATTGATTATCTAGAAGTTTTTTATTCCATACTTAGGTTTTCCCAGAATTTCCTTACTCATCTGGGCATTTTTGACCTAAAGGGTATTTTGGTCATTTACGTCAGGGACCTAACTGTCATTCTTGAAATTGTCCAAGGATATTTTGGTAATTTCTCCTAGGGATACATTGGTCATTTCCAGAATTGTTCAGGGCAAAATTATCATTTTCATCCTAGGGACATAAACGTCATTTCTGAAATTGTTCAGGGGCGTTCTTGTCATTTTGCCCTAAATTTTTCTACAGCCTTTCAATAATTGTCTGTAATTCCCTAAATTTTTGAGGTGTTACACTGACCATCTACAAAAAGGAGGCAGTGAAGCAGCATGAGAAGGGCTTCCTCAAAGTTGTTCGACTAGCCTCTTTGCAAAGGATCTTGACTTGGGTCTGTTTGACCCTTTCATGGATGTAAAGGGGGGAGTCTTGGTCAGTGAGGAGGAGATCAGCTCTACTGAAGAAAGTGCTGGTGATGGGGCCAGTATGTAGGCTGCCATATTTTTGTATTTTTTGTTTTAACTTTTGGTCGTGAAAGTCATGTAAAGTGTTAACAAATTAATGAGAATATTCTTCGTTCTTCAGTTTCTTCTATGTCTTCACTTTGTATGTTGTCTTCTATTTATGAACCTGATGCGTTGATGAAAATGGATAGCTTGAGTAATGTTCCTTCCATCGTAAAAATTGAAACCCTTTAATTGATAATGTCCCATTTTGCTTGTTGTTCGAGGACGAATAGTTGGCCCCTAGACTCTGCTTGTTGATAATTAGAAGCAGCTGAATTACCAAGAGTGTAACTTGGGTTTAGAGTGTCAAGGATGATTCTTGAATTGTTGTTGGATTCCTGCTTTCGCAAATGGCTAAGTATGTAGCCTTGCTTGTCGAGATCCAAATGAACATGTATACCAAGAGTGCGTCTTGGGTTTGAAGCTTCAAGGGTGGACCTTGGACACCTGTGTTGGACTCCTGCTTTTGTAAGTGGCTAAGTCTATAGCCTTGCTTGTCGAGGTTCCAAATGAATGATTGTACCAAGAAAATGTCTTGGGTTTGAAGTGTCAGGGGTGGACCTTGGACACCTGTTCCTGCAAAACAAATAATCTTGTGGCTCTGCTTGTTGGGGCTCTTAAAAAGTCCATCCAAGTCAGACTCTGGAATTTTAAAGACCTGCAAAGTCCTACCAAGAGCGTCGTCAAAGGTTGGCTATGGAATTTTAAGGACCTTTGAGGTTGACCAAAGGGGTTGTTGGAAAACCAATCCTTAGAACTTGTGTTGTACTAGGAGTCGATCTTGGGTTTTGTCAAGGCTGGACTTAGGAGAGTAATCAGGCGCTAGTTCCTAAACTTAATTATGTTCCTGCAAGGTTGACATAAGTACATGTAACTCAAAAAGAGAAATATGTTTTATTAATGTGGCAATTAGTGTACATATTCCCTTTTTTATTCTTCAGATGGGCCTCGTTAAAACCTCTCAAGCCAAAACCCTATTTTTTTATGGGGACAAAAAACATGAGTAGGAATAAGAGTACACCAATCAGCCTTCAATTCCTCAACTGTAGTAGACCTTCAAGTGGGTAGCATTCCAAGTTCTTGGAATGTCTTTACCACTTAGTATCTCTAGTTTGTAGGCGTCATTGTCCAGGTTGGTGACAATCCTGAACGGGCCTTCCCAGTTAGGTCCAAGCTTGCCCATGCGGGGATCTTTTCTAGCTTTACCCCGAACACGCCAGACTAGGTCGCTTGGCTGAAAGGTTCGTGGTTGAACCTTAATGTTCTATTTTCGTCTCATCTGACATTCCGTAGCTTCTTCTCTAACTCTAGCCATGTCTTGAGTTTCTTCCATGGTTTCTAGTTCAACCCTTATGTTTTCATTTTGTTGTTCTTGAAACAACAACCTTCTTGCTGATGGTTCCCCAAGCTCGACAGGAATCATGGTGTCAGTGCCATAAGTGAGTCAAGAGTCTCATGAGTGGTTGATTGTGGTGAGAAATAGTAAGCCATAATATAATGCGGAGTTCTTCCTTCCAGAGGCCCTTGGACTTGTCAATTCTGGTCCGTAAGGCTCGAAGGCAACTCGGTTGGCTGCTTCTACTTGACCATTCACTACTATAATAAGAGCTTTTTACGACATCAAATCAACGATGGTTCTTTCAAACCTATCTTAAAAAGATATGTGATGGCAAATTTGTAAATAAAACGAATTGAGCAGCATCGGTTTTATAAAAATCGTCTTTGAATCATTGTGTTCAAAGACGGTTTTGTTGAAAAGCCAAGTATTCAAGGACAGTTTTGGAATAACCGTCTTTGAAATTTCAATCCATTTTACGCTTTTTGTTCATTCTCTTGCGCAGGTCTCTCATTCCAAACCCTTCTCCATCTTTCTCTTTCTCCTCGAGAGGAACCACACCTTTGTTCTACATGAAGATGTAGGAGGGGTAAAGGTTCATCATGAGAGGGGAACCGATATATGAAAGGAACTGAAGGAGAGGGAGAATAATGAAAATGAGGGATTGGTTGAAGTAAGCCTGAGAGGGAGGGAAAGGGTCGAGAATGATGGAAGCATCGTGAGGGGTTGAGACCTTGAGCGCGACGAGGGCTTTGCAGAAGGACTCGAGGGCAGGGAGAATGGGGGGGTGGAGGAGGGGACGCTAGTTAGAACCTCGTCGTCGACGGAGATTTCACTGACGAGGGTTTGGGAGTAGTAAGCGACGACATTTCGAGGTTGATCAAGGAAGTCGCAGTGCAGTTGGAGGAACCAAATTCTAAACTTGGGACATCCTCTTCTTGTGGTATGTTTAGGGGTATGGGATGACAGAAGCAGGACCAGTGTTGTCCATCTGCTTGGGCTTTGCAAAGCAACCTTTCCCAACAAAATCAGGCTCTTGTGGTACCGTAGTCAGAAATGCAAAACTCAAGGTTGTTGACCCTGAAACTAGTCGTTCTCCTAGCTACAATCAACCCGGTGAAATTTGCATCAAAGGGCAACAGATCATGAAAGGTACTAGTACTACCATAATATAGTATTCCTCTACACTTTTTCTTAATACGTTCTTGGGAAAAAAATTAATTTATATGTTAATTGGCTATGCACTTACTCTTAGTTTTAAATATGGAAAGATATCTAAACGATGAGAAAGCGACATCATTGACCATAGATTTATAGGGTTGGCTTCACATCGGTGATGTTGGCTATGTAGATGGTGATGATGATGAAATTTTCATTGTTGACAGGGTGAAAGAACTCATCAAATATAAAGGCTTCCAGGTATATTTACATTTAAATTTGCCTCATCATGTAGTTTTATAGAGAGAAAACAATGTGACAACAAGTAATTAATTATATTTATTCTTTTTGTTCTGCTAGGTGCCCCCTACAGAACTTGAAGGGCTTCTTGTAAGTCGGACGCGGCTGTAGTCTCGTAAGCTTCTTAATAATCTGAATTTTAATGGCTTATTGTGCATATATAGTGGACATGACTGACTGACTAATAATTTTATCAATATGTTAACAGACAAAAGGATGTTGTTGCTAGTGACGTTCTTGTTGCCTTCATTGTGAGATCAAACGGCTTTGATCTAACCGAAGAGGCTTTAAAAGAGTTTATAGCTAAACAAGTATGTAACGGTGACAATAATTATATTTTAGCTATTTCTATACAATTTGGCTAACTTCATTGATCATATAGATCAAATACAGAAAACATGAAGTGATTTACATCAGTAAATGTAAAAGACTGCACATATAAATTTAATTGAAGCTTATTGTTTAATTTGTTGTCAACAGGTAGTGTTTTACAAAAGACTGCACAAAGTTTATTTTGTTCATGCTATTCCCAAGTCTCCATCGGGAAAGATATTAAGGAAAGACCTCAGAGCAAAGCTAGAAACCGCCGCCACTCAGACGCCTTAAATAAAAGGCTAGAACCTGCCCTTTTTTTTGGCAATATCTTCCTTATTTTTTATTTATATTGTTGGTTTCACACGTGTAATTTTTGTATCAATGCTTCACGGCATCAAGTCAAAATCTGAGAAGCAGTTGCACTTACACATAATCATTGTATTTTTATGTCCATTGCTCACCACCATGTATGTATTGTGATTTTAGATCACTAATTTTTGAGACCTTGTATTATTGGTATTATCAAATCCTTTTTTATTCTTCGTCTTTTTTTTTTAAATCTTAACCCTCTAATTAATCAAGGGTCTAAACCTTTATATGCACAATAGAAACTAGAATAAAGTGGCAAAAGAACCTAAATGGTGTTTTTTTCAAAATAATTACCGATAAGGGGCTGTTTCACAAATATTTACAGAAATGGGGTTGTGTGACATTGACTATTTACAAAACTGGGGTTGTGTAACATGCCTGGATTAGGCATGTTACAGCAACCCCAAATCTATAAATAAGGACCCCCCCCAAGTTCCTTCACATATTGGCTTCCAGTGTTCTCTGCCTCTGATAAATTGCCCTCATTCTGGTGTTTTTTCATTTTTTCATATATTTTTGAAGGTGTTGTCAGTGACGAGAAACATGAGTTCAGGTGGTAATTCTGTTCGCGTTGTCTTATATTGGAATGGAAGAAAATATCAAGGCCAACAGGGTGTGATTTTTGAAGGGGAAACACGAGGAACGTCTGTGCGACGTACGTCAACCCTGAGTGAATTGAATGAAAAGATACGACAAAAATTACGTCTGAATATCAACCAGTCAATCACTTTACTGACTGGAAGATTATGGCAACACGAGAAGTTCATGGGGTTTCAAATAATGGATGATGAAGACGTCGAGTTGGTACTAGAAGAATTTTGCAACCAGGGAAGGAAAGATTTTTTGGAGTTGTACGTCGATATCACAGAAGTTGAGGATGTTGCTTTACCTATCCAGGCAGTTCCACATCATACATCATCATATGCTGGTGGAGGGCCATCGTATGCTGCTGGAGGTGCATCGTATGCTGCTGGAGGGGCACCATTTGTTGGCGGAGAGTTGAACGTGTCTCAGGAGGATTCACATGACCCGACTTGGGTCATGGATGACGATGAAGAGGATGACGATGATGAAAATATCGCAATGGAAGATCGACTTCTTGAGGAGGATGCTAGTGCGTTGGATGAGGATGAGGATGCTGGTGTACATCAGGAAGATGTTAATGTGGGGCCATCTGAAACTTGTCATCATGCGGAGGGTGCTTCGAGTCAACCAGAACAAGGTAAATTAGCTTACGATGTGAATTAGAATGTTTTGTCATTTAAATTGTTTTATATTGTTTATTAATATGCTTTTTAATGTCCATTAAATGATGTTATT
>PYAF01003758.1:146857-171845 GCA_007407185.1 Glycine tomentella
TCATCTCACACCAGGTCTTTCTCAATCTCAAGTCATCTATCCTACTACAATAGGATACTATTCAACACAGCATGCATAGTCAGATTTCACATTCATCCAGACATGCCACAATTCAATCACATCATAGACATGCACATCAATCCCCTATCACAGGGTTCAATTCACATTTCAAACATAACAGATCAATACATCTCAATCTTCCTATCATAGGGATCAGAACATCAGTACACAACATCTATATACATGCATTAACTTCTGATTGATTGGAGTTTCTGTTACCTCTCTCTATTAACCCAACAAAATGTACCCCTTACACTACCACGTTAGCACACCACAACCCAGCACACAGAGCATATCCATAACAAATTAACTGAGAGGCAGCCCTGCACATAACATAAAAACCCCTGAAGCTGTATTTGATATTCAGTTCAGATCTTGAGTTTGAAAAGTTATGCCTTAACTATCATCTTTTCACTATTATAGGGCACACTACAATGTAAAAAAAATTGATTTCTTTTTTTATTTCTTTCACATTCTTTTTTTTTATTTCATGCTCTCATGATGGTTGATTTCTCATCTCTAGACAAGTACTACCTACCATTCTATGTTATATAATATGTAGTTGTCCATCATCCAGTTTGGGAGGTTCAGTGTCAAAAGTCGTCAAGTTTTGCATGTACTTTCCTACTCTAGTTGATATGTTTCTTATTATGCATGTAAATGAGAGTTTGTTTGAGTTTCTATGTAAGGTGCTGGCTTATTGGATTGTAAGTTTGTTTCAGTTCTATTTTCATTTGCATTTTGATATTTCTGTTATGAATGCATATTAACTTTAACTTTGTATGTGTAAAATAATTCTATATGATGTAAAATTAATGTTTTTTTTTTAATTATATAGCATATCCAACATTCAGTCTTTGACTGAAACTCTTAGAGAATAAATATTCTCAAGCCTGACCTTGAACCTATTTTGTGTGTGTGTGTGTGTGAATTGATATTCTTGCCTATGAGACTGAATGTATCCTTGCTTAGATGATTTCTACTTGTGTTAAGTAGCTATGCCGCTAGAATGTTATTGGTAACTAGATATTTTTTGTTCATATTCCTAATACATGGTATTGTAAATTGTGAAGATGTACAGAGGATTTGTTGGGGTTTCGGCCACATTTGTTGGGGTTATGTTTCTAAACTGTGGTTGAAATTGTGGTCCACAACCATTTTCTAACACTTTGTTGATATCATTTTCCAGTGAAAGTTTTCTACCACCAGCCAAATCTATTTACATTTGTTACTAATGCACGGTTTCAGGCATGCCAAGGGATTCCCGGGATCTATGTTACTCGAGTTGTTACTCGAGTGGCACCTGTACCAAATAGTGAGGTTTATCATCTGTTCTCTGTTACAAGTAGAACCCCTAAAATTTCTGAGGGCATGTGGGCTCGAATGAAAGGTGGTAACTATAAAGGGGATCTAGCACAGGTAATGCATGATTGTGCAATTAATCATGCTACTTATCATCAATTAACTACTATTAAGTTTTGAAATTTGTTTTCTTGGCTTAGATATTGAACCTCTGCAACTACAAAGAGGATGTAAGGAAAAGGGATCATGGTAGGAACAGACATGTACCCATGTTCTTCATTGCTTAGCCAAAGCAAGGATGTTGCTATTCCAGCCGTTCTAGTTGATAAATTGATTGAAAAGGCTGATAGATTTGTTGGAATATTTCCTGGTAGGTCCTTGTCCTTGATAATAAAAATAATGATGGCAGCCTTGTACCTACAAGTTAGTATTATAAGTCAAGCACTAATTTTTGCTAGATAACTTTCACTAGTAGACCGAATATCTTTTATCCTTTTGGTGAACCATGATTCTCTTAAGTAAGGTCAATAGAAAAAAAATATATTTACAAAGGTTAAATTAATCTTATTAAAGTAAAGTTAAATTAATATGCAGGTCTTACAATATTTGAGAATTTGTTAATTAAGTTCAAATTAGTAAAAATTGTTAGCTGGTGCTCAATTATACTAATTTGAATTTATTAATTGATTTATAAATATGGCCATCTCTTATATGTATAGAGAATACATTGTGAGGAATGAGGTGATGTTGAGAGCTGGGGACACTGTTAATGAATTTGGTTGTATCACTAAAATTTATAAACTATGTTGTTGGTGATGCTTTTGTTCTTACCACAAATTTATAGTTCATGATCCATAATTTTTTTACTCATACATTTGAATCCATATTTGTTCTAGAAACACATAATTTCTAGATGATACAAAATTCAATCCGTATTTGCTTTGACTGTGTCTATACCAGAAGATTAAGACATTATGAAGGCACTAATTGAAGTTAAAAATTGTAGCAAGCAATGACATACTTATGCATTTCATATTTTTTCTCCAAGAGAAATGATTGTTTGACTGCCAAAAGTTCTATTTATGGATGAAATATCGACTGGACTTGATCGCTCTACCACATTCCAGATAGTGAAATGCATAACAAATTTTGTTCATCAAATCGATGCTATTGTTCTGATGGCTCTACTTCAACCTGCATCAAAAACATTTTAGCTCTATAATGATCTTCTGCTTCTTATGTGATCACTAGGATGTTGCATGCTATAAAGTAGAATGTTTGGTTTAATTATGTTATATAAATTCATTTACATTTAATATAATGTTCCATGGTATCTTACATAATTTTGTAGAACGGAATTTTTACAGTGCTAAGCTGAATTCCAAATTTTGGTGTGCTAACAATTTCGTTTGTTATTTATTTTATAGAATAAAAATTCTTCAATGTGGTGTTTTTTTGTAAGTGTAAATTCAATTAAGTCCATTGGTTCATTTGATAGTATATATAGAAAGCCATTTTGAAATAAAAAAAAGTAAGGAGAAACAAAGACGGTTTTTAGTCAAAACCGTCTTTGTATGTATGCATACAAAGACGGTCTTGGCAAAAACCGTCTTTGTAGGTATGTAAAAAAAATAGGAGATACAAAGACGGTTTTGGTAGGTGTGTTAAAAAAACAAAAACACACGAGATACAAAAAGGGTTTTGGCAAAAAACGTCTTCGTAGGTGCGTTAAAAAAACAAGAAACACACGAGATACAAAGACGATTTTGGCAAAAACCGTCATCGTAGGTATGTAAAAAAAACAAAAAAAATAGGACATTTGTATGTGCAAATACAAAGACGGTTTTGGCAAAAATCGTCTTCGTAGGTTAATAAAAAAAAAGCAGGAGATACGAAGATGGTTTTCAGCCAAAACTGTCTTCGTAGGTACGTAAAAAAAACGGACATACAAAGACGGTTTTTAGAACCATCGTCGAAAGTTCTCATTTTCAACAACACGCGTAACTACGACGGTTCTACAACCGTCGTCGTATGGGGTTTAGAACCGTCGTCGTATGCATCACCTGTAGTAGTGATTTGTCTAAGGATGTTCAACAGAGGCAACCAGGTGTTTGATACCCAATCGTGTAAGAAAATCCTCGTAGGTTTGTGTCTTGAACTGCATATTGTTGTCAGTAACGATAGTGTGGGGTAGACCATATCTACATATGAGATGCTTCCAGGTGAAAGTTTCGACTTCGTTGACAGTTATCTCCCGTAAATGCTTTGCTTCGACCCACTTGGTAAAGTATTCAATAGCCACTAGTAAGAACTTGACCATTCTTGGAGTTTTTGGAAGTGGTCCCAAGATGTCCATCCCCTACATTGCGAAGGGCCATGGAGAAGTCATGGTGTGATGGTTGTCAGGGGGTGTCCGTGGGACATCCTCAAATTCTTGACACCTTTTGCATTTCCAAGTAAACTCGAAGGCAACAGTCCTAAGCGTTGGTCAGTAGTATCCTACTCATACTCCCTTGGTGACAAGGGAGCGCCCCCTGTATGGAGACCGTAGATCCCTTCATAGAGCTCTCTCAGGACGTAGTTTTCATGTTGGTTGTCAAGGCACTTAAGTAGAGGTGCTGTTAGCTCTCTTTTGAATAGTTCACCATAAAGGATGCCGTAGTAGTTGGCTTTCTTCTTCAAACGCCGGGCCTCATTTTCATCTGCCAGAAGTGTCCCCTTAGTGAAAAAGTTTCTGTAAGGGGTCATCCAGTTAGGTTCGTCCTCTACGCCTGCCATTACCTCTTGGGTGTCAATGGTGGGATTTTGAAGTGTCTCCTGGATGATGGTCTTGAGGTTCCCGGTCTTCTTAGTATTGGCCAGCTTGGAGAGCAGTTCAGCCCTGGTGTTACTCTCTCGCGGTATATGGTACATCTCAAAACACTCGAAGCTATCAATGAGTGTCTTTGCCAGATGATAATATTGAAGGAGTACAATTTCTTTGGTCTGGAACTTGTTGGCGACCTGTCGCTGGATGAGTTGCGAGTCGGAATAGCACCTCAAACATTTAGCCCCGACTTCTTTTGCAAGCTTAAGTCTTGCTATGAGTGCCTTATACTCGGCTTGATTGTTGGTGGCTTTGAAATTAAGCTTGAGGGCTTGTTCTAGCGAGATGTTGCCAGGGCCCTAAAAAATAATACCTGCTTCGCTTCCCTGCATATTGAGCGCTCCGTCCACAAAGATTTCACCAGTTTGGGGTGGATTTGTCGTCCCCTGCAAATTCCGCAAGCAAGTCCGCCATGAACTGTGTCTTCATGGGACCACGAGGTTCGTACCATAAGTCAGACTCTGATAATTTGACTGACCATGCCACCATCCTTCCTGCCAATTCGGGTTTTCGTAATACCTGCTTAATAGGATAGTTAGTTTTCACTATAACCTGGTGACTTTGGAAGTAGGGTCGAAGGCGTCTGGAGGAGGTGACAAGTGCCAAGGCTATCTTTTCTATCATTTCATAGCGTTTCTCGACGTTATGCAGCATTCAGCTGGTAAAATAGATAGGGAGTTGGTGTTTCTTCTTGGACAAGTGCTGAGCTGACAGCTTCGTCTGCCACTGAAAGATACAAAAGCAATGGTTCCTCTGGTCTAGGTCGACTCAAGATAGGTGGGGCGGTAATTGTCTTCTTGAATGCTTCAAAGGCTTGTTCACAGGCTTCCCCCCAGAGGAACTATTCAATCTTGTTGAGCAATCTGTGAAAAGGCTTCGCCTTTTGCGGTGAGCTTTGGGAGAAATTGGGATAAAGCCGCTAGTCCTCCGTTCAGTTTTAGAACTTCATTGACGTTAGTAGGGCTATGCATCTGTAAAATGGCCAAGTATTTGTCCGGGTTGGCTTCAATTCCACAATGTGTGATCATGAAACCGAGGAACATTCTGCCACTCACTCCGAACGTGCATTTTTAAAGGTTGTTGTCTCTATCTTCCCCCTATCTTCAAGCCTTCTGTCAGCATCTCGGTACCTGTCACGGTTCCTGTACTGATCTTCTCGTCGACCCCAGGGTCTGTTTCCAGTTTCGGGATTGTCAGGTCTTTTTACGAACCGTGACAAGTATCCTTCCTGGATAAGTTCTTCTTTCTTGTCCTTCAGGGCCCAACATTCTTCGGTATTGTGGCCATTGCTGCGATGAAATCGACAATATTTGTTTGGGTCTACTCCTGGCTTGAGAGAGGATGATGATTATGGTATTGAAGTCTTATATGTACCTCCGTGTTGAAGGCTTCCTCCATGATAGTAGCCCGATTGACCGTCAAAGGAGTGTATCTTTTATACTGGGTCTTTTCGAGAGAGGCTAGTGCTTGTCCAGCTTCTATTTTTTGTCCGACCTATGTGAATCGGTCCTAGCTGTCACTTCTTGCTTCTCTCGCTTTTGTCTTATTTTTCTGATTTCATTCCGGAACTTAGACATCTCCTCTATCTATATATAGCCTTTAGCGCGTTCACGAATTTCATCCATGCTAGAAGGAGGTTTCTTGCATAGACATCATCGAGTGCAATGTTACTTCAGGGTTGAGGTTCCTCATCTGAATAACTACTCTTCCAAATCGTTCCATGAACCTTCAAAGAGGTTCGTCATTTGCTTGACGCAGAGTAGCTAGTGCGGCAAAAGTTAGCCTATGAGATCAGCTAGTTGCGTACTCTGCGTTGAACTTTTCAAATAGGGTGTCGAAGTTATCTATAGACCTCGAGGGGAGTCCACCATACCATGTCAGAGCTGCTCCCTTTAGAGAGGTAGGAAACACTCGACATAGTACAGCGTCGTTGTTCGTGTATAGGTTGGCCTGAGTCAGATAAGCGTCCAGATGTTCGTCCGGATCTATGCTGCTGTCGTACCTTTCCAGATGGAGAGATTTCCACCCAAGAGGAAGGTTGACCTCCATAATGTGATCGACAAAAGGATGTTGTCATGTTGTCTACCCTTCTGAACGGTATACCTGTGTAGAGCTAGGACCGCCCGGAGGGTTGACATGTTGTCAGGGGTGCGATTCGCCTTGAGTTAGTTCATTTCTTGTGAGAGGGGAGTGCTCATCTCCCTATTGATGTGTCGCTCTGGCCTCCAGCTGATCATGCTCAGCTTTTAGCCTTCAGATCTCTTCTTCATGTCTTCGCTCCATCTCTGCTATGCAGTTTTTGAGTTGTTGAATGGTGTCCGCATTAGACATGGTAGTCTAAGGAGGGTTGGACGCCTCAACGGGAGTATTGCCTCTGATGCTGGAAAGCGTATTGATCATTGATGGAAGTTCTAGTGATTTGTAAGGATGCAAGGCCGCAGGGTATGTTTTACCAGGGCCCCACAGAGGGCGCCAAATGTTCTTACCAAAATCTAGAAATTCCAGGTATGATGGTGGACGGGGTCCACGTGCGTTCCAAACTCTGCACATCAGATGATGAGTCAACCTTGTTAAGGTCGGTCTGCAAAACAAAGGAAAGGACTCTGACAAGTAAGTACATCAATTATGAAAGAATAACTGAGTAAAAGAGTTTAGAGTTTCCGAGTAAGTGTTTCAGAGAGTGAATGAGCATGAGTAAAGGTTTAGAGAGAACCTGTATTTATAGAGTGGAGCATAGGCCTTGGGCCTTTGTTTGTTAATTAATATGTTGATAAGATAACAGATAATAGTAGGCAAGTATGTAATTTGAATAAGAGATAATGTGTACTTTATATATATATTGTTACTTGTAGATAAATAACAACTTTGTAGATAATTGGAGAGATATTAGGAGATAAGGTGGTTGAACCAATTTGAATAATCAATCGTAACATATATACTGTTGACTAGGGAAAACCCGGTTGTAGAGGGGTTGGTGTCTGCGCTCCTGTAACAAGGCTGACACGGAAGGCAGACAAGTGCGTTGTCATTGTAGAATGGTTGACACTAAGAGCGGAAATGTACACTATTACTGTAGCAGGGTCGACATGGAGGGTGGGCACGTGTACAGTGACCCCACAGTAATGGTCACATGTAATTTTACCATTTTGTACTGCACATTATTAATTATAGTTAATTGAAATAATTCCATCTCTTCATTATCCTACAAATAATAGGAGAGTTGTTATTTCAAGGAAATCTCATAAATGGAAAGTATGAGTGTAAATGAATGTATTGCAATCAGAAAGTATGTTTATCATTATCAAATAAATAATTCCTTAATATAATATATATATGCATAAATTTTCGTGCTAATATTTACTACATGTTATGTTGAGATTAACTTTGGAAAAAAATGTTTTATTCAAATGACCTTTTAAGAGACTAGTAAAAAATAGGTAACTAATTTTATTGAGATAAATTAAACCAAATGTATATGAAAAAGGTCATGCATAAATTTTCATGCTAATATTTACAACATGTTTGGTTGAGATTAACTTTGGAAAAAAATGTTTTATTCAAATGACCTTCTGAGAGGCTAGTAAAAATAGGTAACTAATTTCATTGAGATAAATTAAACCAAATGAATACGATAAAGGTCATGCACAAACTTTTGTGCTAATATTTACTACATGTTTGGTTGAGATTAACTTTGGAAAAAAAATGTTTTATTCAAATGGCCTTATGAGAGAGACTAGTAAAAAATAGGTAACTAATTTCATTTAGATAATTTAAACCAAATGTATATGATAAAGGTCATGTTTGATTAAACACTTCAATTGCACTTATGGGAGAAGAAAATAAGTAAAATGCATTGAACTTCTACATAAATTAAAAACCAACTTATGCACTTTAGCTTTTAGATAAGTAAAATAAATAAAGCTTGCAAATGTAAATGTATAAGTTAATTGTAGCTTATACAAAAAGTTTAATTCATATATCAATTTTCTCATTTTCTTTTGCTATAGTGTTTGTTGAGAAGTTTATTTAAACACACTACTAAAAAATAAGATTTTTACGACGCACCTTCTAAGACAGTTCTCAAAAAATCATCTTAGAATGTTAGACGGTGACAATTTTGTAAATAATACGTGATGTACGACGACAATTTTACAATAACAGTCTTATATATTGAGTGTTCAAAGACGCTTATTATAAAACCTTCTTAAAAATCAAGTATACAAAGATGGTTTCCAAAACCGTCTTTAAACATAGGTATTTCTATTTTTAAAAAAAGATGTTTAAAGACGATTTTGGACCAAAACCGTTTTTGAAATTCGTACCGATTTACATACTTTTGCTTTGTTCTCGGTGTTCAAAGATGATTTTGAAATTCTTTCTGCATGAGCTACATTTGTCTTCTAATATCTATACACTAATAATAATGAACCTTTAAAATATTTACAATGAAACCAATGGTTCTATACAAGTAATCCCCCCCCCCCCCTTCCTCTCCCCTCATCATGCAGAGGATGAAAACATTCATGAATTAACAATTAGTGTATTCGGATTATCTAATTTTTGGAAAAATAATTGCATTTTTTTATTTTGCAACTTCCCAAGAGCTTTTGAAGAAAATATGATTATTGATCATAACCAATCAGATTCCAAACCAGATTAAACTGAAATATGCATTTGACTTTGACATAACAGCATGACAACCTCTTAAAACCAAAATAAACTACTTATATGAAAGTAATTATTAAATATTCTTATACAGGAGTAGGAGAAAGTAGAAAGTCTGGTTGTTTTCTCCGTAGCAGTATCCCACAAAAGGGACAGAATGGTTTTGAGGATACTGCTTGAGTGGAAGATTTAGTGGAAGAGTCTGAATATAGATGAAATGAAGACATTCTAAAAAGTGGTTCTGGTGCCAATCTAAACCCTGACCTATGGCAACAGACACAATACCATAGGGGAGTAGTGGGGCAAACCTGCATACTAACAACACATCTCAATAACCTGTGATTCTTAACATCACCACTAGTAGAATTTTCACCTTGGCAGAAACCAAATTCAGGGGATTCAAATGGAACACATGCTGAACAAAAACTACATGTCTCCACTGCTGAACATCTACTGGTCAGAAACCTGCACAAACACAATACTGTAAGCACATTTGAACTTCTGAACCAAATCCACAAAATAGTATGGCTATTTTACAAGCTTGGTAACAAGTTTATGGTTGTAAGTGGGGAAAATTATGTAAACATTACACAGTTTTGTACTGGTGTAGGAAATTATTTATGAACAAGAACTTACTAGTTAACATTAAGGATAAAACACGCACAAAAAACAAAAGGAAAAGTTAAAAAGAAATTAATATATGAATAATTAACCTCTCAAATTAATAACTGTAAAAAAATGGTTAGTTGGTTACCCATTAATTTAACATCAAAACCCAGCAGTGTTACTACTTCTGATTTGAATTTTTTACCAAGAATTCTTTTTGCAATTTTTGTCCCAAATTTATTATGGGCCCCTTCCCCAAAATTTTGCTTCAATAATTACTACAAAATTCTTATTTTGTTATGAGCACAAAGGGCAAATACTTTTTAATTCAGGCAAACAAATGTCACTGAAACCAAAAGAAAGGAATGGGAATGAACTGCAATGGACTATATGAATAATTAACCTCTCAAATTAATAACTGTAAAAAAATGGTTAGTTGGTTACCCATTAATTTAACATCAAAACCCAGCAGTGTTACTACTTCTGATTTGAATTTTTTACCAAGAATTCTTTTTGCAATTTTTGTCCCAAATTTATTATGGGCCCCTTCCCCAAAATTTTGCTTCAATAATTACTACAAAATTCTTATTTTGTTATGAGCACAAAGGGCAAATACTTTTTAATTCAGGCAAACAAATGTCACTGAAACCAAAAGAAAGGAATGGGAATGAACTGCAATGGACTACTCTTATTGGTGAGTAATATGAATCTAGAAAGGATACCATTTGGTTTCAGTATCGTGTTAATATTCCATCAAGCTATTCTACAATTTTGAGAATTACTTTCCTTCACGTTTTATGGTGGGTGGGTTCCATAGTACAACTAGATTGTGTATCTCTACCTTTTGGATGAAAATACTAATCTATGTTATTACTCAGTTTGACATCTCGTCATCCTTAGTTTTAGGACAAAAAAAGTTTGTGTGCATAAACAAATACCAAAATAAACAAATTTCTATTCTATACCTTCCCGGAGTAAAGTCAAAGGGGATTTTTGGTTTTTATGATTTCCAAGACAAAAAAAGTTCATGTGCATAATGCATAAGCAAAGCTATGAAAAATAAATTAATTATACTGTAAGACATATAGGAAAAAGAAACAATATCTAAAATCTAAAAGTACCTTTTCTCGTACTTAACTTCTGATGCAATGACTTTCAACTGGTCACGTATATGTTCCTGATCTAAAGAAATCCATTGTTCCATCTGTGCTAGTCCAACAGGATACCAACAACCAGATTTGGAATTTGTTTCTGGATTGGACATGCTAGTTCGGAAAGCAGAAAAACTAAAACCCACAAGCCTTTCACAGAGCTCTCTTTCACTGCTTAGAAGAACTCTTGTCCACTTAGCAATTTGTTTTTCCATGGCAGGACATACCTCTTCCAGCTTTTGAAACTTTTTGTGTATTCCAATTATTTGATCAGCATCCAGCTCTGCTAACATTACACGTCTACAGATTATATTGAGCAAGTGTAGTAGTCGAGAAGGAATGTCTGACAAGCTTGAAGAGAAGAATGATAAAACTTTTTCAGGAGAAAGGTCCATATCTAATTGTAGAAAAGATGATGAGATCCACTTAATAAGTAAATGTTCTGCATATTTTAAATTGTTATCCTTGAATGCTGATAATGCTGCAATTATATCCCAAAGAACCAGAGGCTTATCATGACATTGATATTGGTTTAAAGACCATATGATATTGGTTCCCCAATAAGTTAACTCCTTCTCCACATAACTGGAATTTTCTTCAATGTAACATGAAAAGGGAGATTTCAGCTGAACATCAACTTGTAGCCCACCAATCCAAAAGTATTCAATAGCTGCCCTCAGAATCCTGTCCAAAGTTCAAGAAGAATGTCAAATTTTCACATTTGTAATATTTCTTTCATGAAACCTATATTTAGGAAAAGACAATGGGTACAAAAGAAAATTACAGTTAATAGTATAAAAATTAAGTTACAAATGTTCCTTGTTTCAACTTCCAAGGTCAAATGGCAGCACAATCATTGTAAAAAATATTCAAGATTTCTATCCATTGGCATCCTTTTCCTACTTTGGAGTGAAGTGACTTGAGTTGCAATTTTGTATAATTATACTTTCAATTGGTGCCAAATTATAATTAACTAGGAAAAATATGCATTTATCCCTGACCCCCCTCTCACTCTGTCTCGCCACATACTCAACCAGAAAAGAAGGCAAGAAAATGATAACTTGAAAATCATGTTTATACCTTCATACATTCGATTCAGTTTCTCAACATCAAAACAATGAACCTGCAATAACAAGCAATAATAATCAGAAATTAGATAATATATGGTCAAAGCAAAAGCAAGGACAAGAATTTCATGTGAGTATACATAGCTGACAGCCAGCAAAGCACTGATTAAACCGAGCAAAATAAATAAATAAAGATATTAAAACTGAAAATGAAACTGCTAATGGCAACATATTGGTTCCTCCTGCACCAGTACTTGTTATTTAGTCAATTATCAATCAACCCATTCAACATAATACTTCTTAGAAAAAAGTTAAACATATTTAGCAGGTTGGAACTTAAGATTAACATAAATTGTAGGCCCTCTCTTAAGTAGGGTTAAGGAATCAATGGTGAATTACAAGGTCACCTATCAGCTACACATAATAAAGGAATAAATAAGTTACTACTGACAAACTTTGTGAATTTATCCCCTTCTTTAGTTTCCTAGATATATGTGGCATTCTAATACACAATATCTGGGTATTTAAGAACAAAATCATTTTGAAGCATTCAAATATATGAATATTTCAAGGACTGATACAGAAATGCAAAAGCTAAAATGCAAAGAAAATATCATACACTAGCAATGATAAGATTTCCAGGGGACACTGCGACACCAAAACATGAATCAAATGCCTCTCTTGAAATCTGCAAGGGAAAAAACATATATAGTATGAAAAAAAACATACTGAAAAGGAGATAGAAACTAAAAAGGATAGTAATAACTTACGCAAATTGAACTTTCACGAGGCATATCAGAAACGAGAGTTACTTCATCAAGACGATTCTCATGCAAAATCCAGCTCCGCACTAAATTATCCTATCAACATTTAAACAATTCATCCATCATAAATACGTCTAATCAACGCACATCAAAAGCACCAATAAAAATTAAAAGATATCTTGGCAACCATACAAAACAAAAAAAAGAGAGGGACATGCAACATCTTGCTGAATGTATTGTATTTTAGACTGTAAAATGTTTAATGCATAATCTAATTATCTATTCTTGCTTTAAAACTCTCCAGTTAAGTTAAACATAAAACTAGTCATTCTTGATGCCAAATTTTTGCTTCATTATGAAAACTAACCAGTTGAAACCAAGAAATGAGTTGAGAGTTTCAAATTCTAGAAAAGTAAGCATGTATACCGTATGGCATTATATATTAGGTCATTCCCATCATAATGCCTTATGGGGAACACTCAAAAAACTTGCAACATGATAATACCTAATAAAACTTTGAATGATTGTTGTTCTTCGTATTGTTTTGGTAAGGCACACCATCCTCTACTGCGTCAACTACTGTTTATAGTGCTCCTCTTGAACTAGTATTTACTGATTTTATGGGGAGCACCACTGAGTCATCTAGTGGCTACTATTATTTTCTCACGTGCAAATTTATCTTTTCAAAACACAAATCTGACACACTCCAACTATTTTCTTAGTTTAAATCTACAGTTGAATTGTAGTTTAACACTAAACTTGGGCCATTCAAACAGATTGGGGTGGGGAATTTTGTCCCTTTCCGTTCAATTTTGGAAATTGTACATACTCAATTGTCTCCACACTCATCTTCAAAATGAGTCAGTAGAAAGGAAACACATGGAAACACATACATATAGTAGAAACAGGTCTCCTACTCCTGGCTCATGCCAAGCTTCCCTTGCAGTTTCAGTACCATGCCTTTCTCAATTCTCATTTCTCAATGCTATTTTATTAATAGATTGCCCTCTTCTGCACTTCAATCACAATCCCCATATTTCAAACTTTATAATCAATATCCTAATTATACATTCTTAAAGGTGTTTTGGCTGCACTTGATTTCCATTTCTCAGACTTGGACCTTATAATCCAAATAAAATGTCCTTCAGCTCTAATGGCTGTGTCTTCCTAGGTTACTCCATCTCTCATAAGGGACAAATGTGTGGATTCTCGAAACTATTTCCTTGGGATTGAGGTTCAGCATCTCCGCGATCCCGCCTTCTATCCCAACCCAAGTATATCCAAGACTTACTAGTGGAAGCCAAGATGACAGGCAAAAGGCATCTTCACCCCTACGGTGGGCAACAACAAACTGTCCTGTTTTGGGTCCAGTTATGTTGGAAGACCCAACTTTATACAGGTCCCTAGTGGGGGCACTACAGTATGCCACTATCACTAGACTAAAAATTAGCTTTGCAGTGAACAAAGCAGGTCAGTTTTTGTCCCAGATATTGGAGGAACACTCAAAAGCAGTGAAGATAACACTGAGATAATGGAACAGTTAACAATGGTCTACTAATTCAAATTATTCCTGCTCAACAGCCATCTCTTATTGCATTCTGTGATGCAAACTAGGTCTCGTATATGGATGAATGATAAGATGTCCACTTTAGGTGCTTGTATATATCTTCACCACAATTTAATTTTGTGGAGGCCCAGGAAACAGAATTTAGTGGCCCAGTCCAGTACTGAGGCTGAGTACTGAAGCTGAAATCCTATATATTCAATCTCTTCTGAGTTTTTTCAGACTCCAAAGATCTACTCTGACAACCTTAGTACAGTCTCTCACACAATCTTGTTCCTCACTCCAGAACAAAGCATACGAAATTGGGCACTTTTTATGTGCAGAAAGGTACTAAATAAAAGCATGTTAGTGTACCATGATCCATCTCCAGACTAATATGCAAATATTCTTACGACTAAAGCTCTAACTCATTTGCTGTTTGTTGTCCCTTCACGAGAAACAAATAGTGTTTGACAAGCTTGCACTTGTTCACCCAACCTGAGTTTGAGGGGGCAATTATGGAGTATATCTTACATGATGTAGGAGAGCTTTGTGTAGCTCATGTTATGCATAATGCCAGTTGTACAGCTGTTTTCGTTAACCATAGTTAATTATATAAGGTTCTAACTTCTAAGGTTCTGGAATTTGTTGTAACAGACTTCAGACACTCACAAATCTGACAAATGTCTCTGTAGCTATATGTGGAACTTATGTAGTCAGATCCCTTATGAATCAGTTCAGAAATACAAAATCACAAATTAAGTAACTTTCCAAATTATCTCCAACTTTTTTCTGTATTTCTACCACCCCTTTTCCTTTTATCTTTCTAATTCTAATCAGCAAGGACCCAGCTGGAATCCATAATCAAGACAATCAACAAATTAAGTTTAACCATAGAAATGAAAATCAAGAATGTAACTGGTAGAAAATAAAAAAGAAGATACAAATGGTGAGGAAACTTGGTAAGGACTATGCAACATATTTATGTCCACATAACTATGATTTTATTCTTTTCTGCCATGTAGTTAAATTCAATGATACTTTGATAGGAAAATGGTCAAATCACCTAAGGAAAAGATTATAACCTGGCTACAGCTGTACAAAAATCTTCCACCGAATGCCCAGGTCAAACCTGTAACCTTGAGAAATTAAAAAATGCAAAAATCAGCATAGGAATATGGCTTTTTTTTTTTTGCCAACTATCGCCCAAAAAAAAATAAAAATAAAGAGGGAAAAAAACTTGCAACTAAATCATGTGCATTATATGAGCCAAGCTTATCAAATTCCCTAGAAGATATGTCACATAGCCATATTTCAAATGAACCAGAAACTTTGCCAGTGGCTAAAAGCATCTTGGAAGGGTAGTGAACATGCGTGGTTACTGAAAGTATAGAAACTGGGACCGCATTGACAGTTATAACCTATTTTGGAATAAAAGTTGCATAAAGGAATTATTCACAATAAAGAGTGTGAAATGAAAAGTGATTCAGAAAATACACATAGCAAGTACCTCCTTCAATAATGAGAAGGAATTTTGATCCACTTTTGATGATTTCAGCAATTTGTAATTGTCAGCCAACCAAATCTTCACACTGCAAAGAACATACATGATACATTCAGCTAAACTAAGATATTAGGCACAAAAGGTAATACACAACAAAAAGTCAATCAATTAGGAGTATGAGGGAAATGCACTGTAATTTGCCAATGTGAGATTCTTGAATGAATGACATCAAGGTCAAAAGTTTGAAGTGAACTTTTCTAGGGATTAGTCTACAGAATCTGATCTTCTAAGCATACATTGGGTAAACCATGAGTGATTTAGTTGATTAATCAAACATCATATAATATTTCCCTACCCTTACGTAATAAAGGACATGTTTACTTCTTCCTTTAAGAAGCATTAAAATCAAAGCATGAATATCTATTTTCGTGAGACAACTAAGAGATTTAGAATGCTTGAACAGTTATAATGGATGAATGGCAAGAATGAAAGACATATTTTCAGTTTCAAGTTAACGAGACAAGTTTCAAAGCATGCCATATATGTAGGATATAAATGTTAACGTTCATGTGTCCCAAGAACAAGTTATTGAACACTAATATCAAAAGAACAGAAATAGTTGCACTTAACATATTATCATATCAATTTTTGAAAGTACCTTTTCCTGTCTAGTAATATCAATATTGCTAATATCAAAGTGATTATCATATCGATAAGGAGAAACCAGATGAATTTTGATTAGATTGCAGGAAATGGAGCATTTAATGATTATCACTTTCCAAGTAGCTCAGTTATTGTGTTTATCTGAGTACATAATGCTTGATTGTGGTTGGATTTGTACACCATATGTACCTTCACAAGGTCAACTTGCAGAAATTCTTACTAGAGGATTGCAATTCAGACTTTGAAATAATTATATGCAATCTGGGAATGAAAAACAACTATTCTCCAGCTTGAGAGGGAGTGTTGGAAATATGAGCATTTTTTATTATTATTTCTTCTAGTAGCTTAGTAATTGTGTTAAGCTGAGTTCATTGTATCTTAGGAAGTAGTTCTCTTGAAAATAGTAGTTATTTATTATTCCTATTATAAATAGATCACTTGACTGAGTGATAAATGAGCTAAAGCAAATTCAGAATATAAAATCCTTATTTCTCTCTTCTCACATAGATAAAAAAAAAATTGGGCATCATTGAGTGCATTCCAATCCTTACTACAATGATGCAGATAAAGTAGAAATAAAAAATCGGGGACAAGATCCATATGTGTAAATCAGTAGCTTAACAAGATATAACAATGAAAACAGATTGACCACAGATATAACACATTTGCAGAAGTATACTTAACTCACCTCCCATCAGAGCTTCCAGAAGCTAATAAGATTTGAGGATTCGAAGAATCAAGAGCAAACAACAGCCAACTTATAGTTGTAACCCATGAATTGTGCGCCTGAAGAAGACCAACAAACTTCACAATAGTTGGGACTTCTCTGTCCTCAATGGTATAGCAATCTGGTGGGTGAAATCTCCATAAAGAAATTTTACCAGACTTCCCGCCAACAGCAAGCAGACTAACAGAATCACAAACTGGATACAATTCAGATGCTAAACGCAGCAAGGGAGACCATGAAACAACAAGTGAACATAGCATTGCACTACGAGAAGCATATTGATCAGCAGTTAACAATTTCCCATTATCTTCATACATAGAATCCGTTTGATCAGATGAATTTTTCTGAAGGAACAATAAAATATTAGTCATCTAACAATCAAATAAACACAAATCATAGGGATGTTTTAGATGGCTCTTTAATGAATTGTTTCCAGTAGAACTTAACACCAGATTTGCATGAGAAAAGGCTGTAAAGATAACTAACTACAGATAAATAAATAAAGCATAGTTCACACCAAGTGCAGTGGTGCATTTTCTTCTCTTAAGAAAGAAACAACAAAACAATTTGTTATTTTAAAAAAGAGTTTGCTAACAAGCGCACTAAGGGCACTGATTAAGAAGTAAATACCTCCAATTACATAAAGAACCAAGCATTGAAAAACTCTATTTTTCGATAAAATATTTCTATTTTTGTTTCCTTAACCCGTGCCTTTAGCACACTATTTAGCATTTGCCTTAGGTTAGGGGCTAGAACAAGCATTTTAATGCTCACAATTTGATGGCAATAAAAGTCTCCGGACACAGTAAATGCCATTGCATAAACATTGAAACAGTGAGAAAACTTAATTTCCTATAATGGAGAAACAAAATTTATGCACAAATATAAATGAAGATGCTTGTATATATGCACATTAAACTAGGTACATAAATAATATAACTAATATAAAACTAGTTCATGCACACTTCACATGTGTCCCTTAAAACAGTCTTTTACATGCTATAAGTTTATCTTAGCTTTTCTACTGGCATCTAATGGATGATGTCAGACCTTGATAAATAAGGAATAAAGAGGAAACAGATCACAAGCATGACCTGTCTTGCTAACTAATTCACCCGAAGAATATTTACAAAATGAAAACCAACCAAAGCCAAGAACATGGATGAATAAGATAACTTACATCAGATACATCCAATGAAGCAAACCTTGTACTTCGAAACTGAGTACATTGAAAATAGTCATACAACATTATAGTTATGTCCACCACCTGAACAGAATACGAAGAATGACATATTTACTTACACCAATGTACACATATAATATTAAAAATATTCATTTCTTTATATTGCACAAATCCATACATGGGAAATAGAATTAAGCCCAAATACATAATACAACATAGGAATGATACAAAACAAATACAGAATATCATAAATTCTAAAAATTCAAGATACAATACAGCATAAATACATCATTAATTTTTAAAAATATGACATAATTTAAATAATGTCACAATATTTGTAAAGAAATCTTGATCATTTCTCATTAATACATCATTATACCAGTGAATGATGAAAACAATTTACACAAAAACCAGTTATATGCTTACATATTTTTTCCATGCCCATATCAGAAGATATTGTCTCCCCTATGAACACATCACAACTATTACATACATTTCCCAGCACATGCCAAAAGTGTCACAATAAGCCGCATTGGTCCTATTCCAATGAAATGTTGGCTCTATATAATTGTCATCTATGTAATATAGATTTAATATATAGAGGAAAATATAGAGCCATATGTCGTTTTAGTCCTATCCAAAGTATCACAGTTGAATCCAATAGTTTACAGTTTCAAAATCAAGTTTGTTGATGGGATCAATCCCAACTCTGCAGTATTAACCACTTCCACCACACATACCTCAATCCATTCAGCGCAGTAATCACAAAAAGGTGGACGATAAATCTTCACACGTCCTTCAGAGGTGCAAACAGCTATCAAGCACCTGTAGCAAATTAAATCTTTAAATCCATAAAAAAACATTTTTCATGACTGAACAAACTGTGATGCTAGGTAGTCCTTCGATGCAAAATCAGAGATTCAAAACCTAGAATCACCATTTCAAAGATAGTCTTACCTAGCCACAACACAACCCCTACTCCAGAATTGCATGAGCAATTCAATAAGTACCAAAAAGACTATGACTCTATCGTTGCCTTCCAGTTCTAAAAGGTACATGGAGTCTTACTACAACAAAATGGTGGAAGAAAAAACACATGAATGGTGATTCTGGGTTCCAAATATCTGATTTTGCAGATTAGGACTGCCCAGTGTTATAGTTTACTATTAGGACTGCCCAGTGTTATAGTTTACTATTAGGATTGCCCAGTGTTATAGTTTACTTCTAGAAGCCATGCCCTGAATTTAGGAAAACTAAAATTTATACCCTGAATTTGCAGCCATGCCAAGCGGAGACCATGATATTGATCGGACAACAGGCTTATCATCCCGATACAAAGCCGTCGGCAGGAGGCATCCAGAGAGTAAATCTGTGCATATCTCAATTCCAACACATAAAAGTCATGTTAACAATATTCAAAATTATCACATGAAATTTTTAACTATAAGCACAAGACTCATAATAATAATGTCACATAATCTTAGAATTTGGGTTTGGACCTAACTCAACCCCAAAAGTTAACTCATAAAATGAGGGTGGCTCCTCACTTATATGTTTTTATCAGTAAAGATAATTATATATAATAGAAGTAATAAACACAGTACAAGTAGTACTGCTGTGTATACACCCTAGCAGGAACAAGAGCAGAACAAAGGTCGCTTAAAGCATGAGAAAAACATGAAATAAGCCAGCAGAGTTCTGTCTTTAGTCTAGGTCAAAATGAGAAAAAAATACATGCTAACCCTCTCTTGAAAACCAAAACTTTCCCTCATATTACTCGATCAATAGTGAAAAGGGATATCAAATCCTAACTCCAGATTTTTGAGCCAGGACCAGCAAAAAAATATAGTATCCTCCATCAGCTTCTGGCCATTAAAATCTTCATTATGGAAGACTATCCTATTCTTATGGTGCCAAATGCACCAGGTCAGAGCAACCCACCAAATCTGCCACCTGTGTAACCTGATTCCATTTAAATGGCAGAAAGAATGTTGGCAAAAATGTTCTTTTGGGACTGCCAAATAAACCCCGACAATGTTTACCCATGACATTGATTCCCACCACAATGGCAAAATTCTATGACAGCTGAAAAATAAATGGGACACGTCCTCCTCGTGGCTTCTATAAAAAGGACATGAGACATCAATGATTTTCATGTTCCTTCTTCTTAAGTTTTTCTTCATAGGCAATCTGTCCTTCAGTAATCTCCAAGCAAAGCATGAAGCTTTACATGGGATTTTTAAATTCCATAATGCCTTGAACACATCATCCTAATATTGATTTATGTCCTCCCTATTATGTAATCTGTAAGCGCTCTCCACTAAGTATATTCCGCTTGAGACTTCCTCCCATAACCACGAATCTGGTTGCTGCACTTGTACCACAAGCCCTTGTATTTCCTCCATAAATTTTACCGTCATTTCTATTTCACCCTCCATGAATAACCTTCTCCATCGGAGCTGCCATTCCCAGCCATCCTGTACTAATATTCCCAATTGTTGTATGTAATGCTGCTGTTGTTGTGAATTCTGATATAATCTAGGGTATTTCTCCTTCAATGGTACCCTATCCACCATCCATCCATCTTCCCAAAATAGCACTTTGGATCCACAACCCACCTTCCAGCTTAACCCTCTAAGAAACCATCCTCCCTCATCGAACGAATTACATACTAAACTTAGATCTCTCCACCATATAGATTCTCTGGCAGACCTCCTTGTCCAAATTCCTCCATCCTCCATACTTTGACTCCAATAGTTGTACCCACAGGTCATTCGGGTGATGAAATAAATTCCAACGCCATTTCCCGAGCAAAGCCTGGTTGAACTTCACTAAATCCTTAATACCCAAACCCCCTTTCACCTTCGATAGACAAAACAGAGTCACAACTTTCTTCGGCACCCTGAAAAAAGAAAGAAAAATATGGGGGTCGAATTAAGGACATATTTTATCAATGTCACCCTTCCCCCAAAAGATTGATATTTTTGTTTCCATTTAGACAATTTTCTCTCACACTTTTTAAGTATTGGATCCCAAGTCTCACAACACCTCAGGTTTGCCCCGATTGGGACATCCAAATAAAGGAAAAGGTATGGACAACACCCTACAGTTTAAGAAGCTGGCAGCTGAGGTTATCCATTGTTCATTCTTCCCAAATGCTTGGAATCTGCACTTATTACAGTTTATCTTCAACCCCAATACCATCTCAAAGCTCCTCAACATCACCTTGATAGCTCTAACATTTTCCATCGATGTTGTCCTGAAGAAAATTGTATTGTCAGCATACTGAAGTATGCTAATATCTACATTATTCCTCCCCACCATGAAGTTGTCATACAGTTTCTTCACTTGGGCTTCTCTCATCAACCCTGTTAATCCTTCCGCTACAATGTTGAACAAGAAAGGGGCAAGGGGATCCCCTTGTCTAAGTCCTCTATGGGGGTAGAACTCAGCTGATGGGCTTCCATTTACTAGAATAGAAATAGAAGCTGATTTTAGGCATCCTTCAATCCATGAGATCCATTTAGGACAAAAGCCCATGCTATTCATCATGTACATAAGAAACTCCCAACATACCGAGTCATAAGCCTTTTCAAATCCACTTTAAAGATCAAACAGCACTTATTACTCCTTTTTGCCTCCTCAACTACCCCATTTGCAATCACCACACTATGTAGTAAGTGTCGTCCTTCTATAAAGGTGGATTGACGATCATCAATGATGTTTGGCAGCACCTTCTTCAATCTTGTAGCCAGCACCTTGCCACTATCTTATATACACATCCTATTAGTGAAATAGGTCTGTATTCATTTAGGCTCTGAGGATCTTGTCCTTAGGAATCAGTGCTAAGAATGATGCCTTCCCACCCTTTGGAAAAGATCCATTAACATAGAATTCATCCAGGAAGTGGAGCAGGTCAGGCTTTATAACATCCCAGAATTCCTTGATAAATTTGAAATTTAAACCATCCGATCCAGGGCTCTTGTCGCTGCCACAACTCCAGACCGCATCTCTCACTTCAATAACATCAAACCGTGCTACTAGGACATTGTTATGCTGCTGTTCAAGGGCCCTAAATTTGACCCCATGTAATTTAAGCCTATCTGGATCAGGTTCTTCATATCTACTCTTGAAGAAAAGTCTGATCTGCTCCTTAACCCTGCTTATATGTACTATTTTGGCATATAATTATTCAACATGGAATCTCCAACAAACACCCCTCAGTCCGAAGATTGGGCATCTCAAGCATGAAGTTTGTAGGACTAAGTATCTACAGATGATCAATAACGGGTGCCACAGCAGGCACAATAACAACCACTAGAATATGCTTTCATACCATTTTATAATTTAAACTTAGACCTAATTCAACCTCAAAAACTAGTTCATGAGGTGAGGGTTGAAGTTGAACCCACTTATATACATTATTTAGAGTCATATCAGTGGTCAATGTGAGATTTTCAACACAAAGCTCAAACTGAGAACTAGACATCTCAAACAACCACTACGGTTTTCATACCATCTTAGAATTTGATCTTAGACCTAACTCAACCTAAAAAACTAGCTCACGAAGTGAAGGGTACCTCCACTTATATATTTTAATTCATATCACTAGTCAATGTGGGGTGTGTTAGATTTCAGCTTAAAACCAATTGACACTATGTGAAGTTGCACAACAAATATACAAGTTACACCCCAAGAACTAAGGCACGCGATGTAGGACTTCCTAAATAGGACTTCCTGAAAAAAGGCCATGGCAGCAAGAAAAAAAAGGCGATCTTGTGCTATACTCCGGTGATCTCTTTCCAGCCAGACCAGACAAGCCTACTAGAATAGGCAAGAACCAAGATGGGTTATAGGCTCTGATACCATGTTAAATTTCAGCTTAAAACCAATTGGCACCAAGTAAAGTTGTCCAACAAATATATCAGCTACACCTTAAGAACTGAAGCAGACGATGTGGAACTTTCTAACAGGTGTCCAACACGTAACAAACACAGCACACACACACACACTCCTACTGTAGATAGGACACATAAAATAGCTCATAGAAATCACCAATGCACATAGCAGCTGAAGTAAAAGACTAATGACTACTATTAACATGTAAGCTTCAAAATTTACAAGGTTGCAGTAATGGCAGCACCTTTTCTTTCTACAAACCCTATGGGAAGAGGCTCACTCGGGGAGACTTTAATCACGCCTCGTGGCGCACCAATAGGCAAGTCCGGTCTCTGAAAAAGAAGAAAGAAAAACCAAATAAACAAACTTTTCTAAAAAATGAGTAGCACGTATTTTAAATTGGTGGGAAGGCATGGATTTGGTACCAGAATGGTAACGAGGTGACCGGAAGCAACGGCAATGAGGTTGTCGTCAGACCAAGCAATGGCGTTGGAAAAAGACGGTGAGCCCAAAAGCAGCGCAGGTTGTAACGGACAGGGACCGGGACGCGCCATTCTGTGAAAGGTGTCATTAAACTGATCAATGGTCATTGTATTACAATAAGATATGTTTGGTAGATAATCTTGTATTGTATTACAATAAGATATGTTTGGTAGATAATCTTGTCCTTTAAATATGTGATCATGAATTTGATTCATGACTCCTACGTAAGGAAAAACACCTGTTAAAAAATTAACTTAAATGAATCTCAATGCTCGAAGGATTAATCTTAACTTTAAGCCAAAAAATACCCATCAAAAGCAAGAACCCACTCCATAAAAAAAGAATTGAAATCGGAATTTTAATCACCCTTTTCCTTTGCATGAACCGTTGCAGAGGATCCCAAAAAGCAAAGCAACACTCCACACTCAAAATACACCTCCACTTAAAAATTCCAACAAACCATGCCACGAAAATCAATCAATACACAAATAAAGCGGCAGAAAACACTACCCTGTTCGGGAAATACAAGGTCGGAGGTCGGAGAGCACTAAGCCAAAGTTGTTGTATCGATGGAGATGGAAACCGGCATTCGCTTCCCAGCAGTGTGGTATGTTAGAAACAAAGGAAGGAGAAAACAGAAACGCATGGAAATCATAGTTAGGGTTCTTAAACCAGGTTGGCCCTAGCCCACCAAAAAATGGGGTGGGCCGGGGTGGGCCGGGCTGGCCCACTTTGCAAAGTGGGCTAGCAATGCTAGCCCGTCCCACTTTAAAGTGGGTTGGTGGGCCAGCGGACCATCCCACCTAAAAAAATAATAAAAATAAAAAAATTTAAAAAAAGACTAAAAAATAAAAAAAATACAAATGTTATAAAGGTTTAAAATTTATGTTACACAGCAATAAACAATTAGATTTTGCATTAAAAACTGTGTTTATTTTTCTGCAGTACATACTCTCCTAATTTCTAAAATAACCTCTAGAACCCCCAGTAAACACCTCTCACTGCTAGAACAGTGCAATCCTAAATTAAAGCTCAAACGCTAGTATGCTAAGATACCAAAATGAGGAAAAACCAATCAAAATCATAACAATATTTGACGTATATATTGATACAACAAGATCAGCATATTTATATAGGCTTCGTGTGAGTGTGAAAATCAGGAAGAAAAGAATAAGAAAAATAACAATATAATGAAACCTTTATCATGCTCCAAAGACAAAAGCTATAAGCAGCACAAAATCACTGGAACATGCTTGCTACCTTGTATGCAAAAAAGGATTCTGATAGAGAATTGAATACGTTCTCAGTTTATTGTATTAGGAATCAGTTACAATACTAGGAACTGAGCCTAATCTCCCTACCAATTTCCCTAATACCAATTTCCTAATTTCTTTCTACTGGTAACTGCTATTTATAAGCAGTTACTTCTAACTAAGTGTAACTGACTACCGTCAGTACAGGTTACAAGCTTATTCTATTTTTCTTTTAAATCTCCCATGAGTCCT
>PYAF01003758.1:171945-192725 GCA_007407185.1 Glycine tomentella
AACTGAGCCTAATCTCCCTACCAATTTCCCTAATACCAATTTCCTAATTTCTTTCTACTGGTAACTGCTATTTATAAGCAGTTACTTCTAACTAAGTGTAACTGACTACCGTCAGTACAGGTTACAAGCTTATTCTATTTTTCTTTTAAATCTCCCATGAGTCCTTGCCTTATACACCTCTTGTATGGGTAGCCTAACAGATTCATGTTGAAGTAATCCCCATAGCAAACTCAAGTCATGGATGAAGGAGAAAAATCAAGTTGTAACTATTATAAGTAGATTCTAAAGCAGTAGCCAATAACATTTGAGCCTATATATATATATATGGTGATCAAAGAGTAGTGTATGCTAAACATAAATAGTCTACTCCAAAATAGAAGATAGTTTTGAATAGAAAAGTTCCAAAAACAAATTGTCAGTCTACCTTTCTGAACCATAGTAAAACAAAGATTTTTTTTAATTACCCAAATCCCTTTCAAGCTACAAAAGAAGAGAAGGAATTTTCTTATTAGTCAGGAAATTTCCCAATGATATAGACTACAAAGATTTGACCACATCGATCTTTCCTAGAAGACTTCATTGAGGATGTTCATTTCATAGAAAACTGTTGACACGGGAAAAATAAAAGGCTTGGTTATAAGATAAAAGCTAAAGGCCAAATGATATAACACAAGATATATGGCAAAAGAAAAGAAGAAGCTAGCTAGCAAGAAACCATTAGTTTTGTCTCACAGAAGATTGATATAATTAATATCAACAGGTAACACAAAGCAAAGGTGACATTGCAGAATTCTAGACAACCATTGAAGTTCCACTATATACTGATTTGTGTGATTGCTAAATAGTCTTTAAAGACTCAATCCTTATATATAAATTATTTGTGCGATACACTTGCCTTATAGCACATTTGAAGTGCATTAGTTAGCTAATCAAATTGAGACTCTTTGTCAGTGGTAATTGATATACACACTATTGTTGGCTTCATATTGGCATCTAACTTGCAACGTGAGACTCTTTGTTAGAGGTAATTGATACACACAGTACTAATTTTGTGTTATATATATAGGGGACTAAATTGACTAATGCTTACCAAAGTTTAGGGACTATAGAATTGCTTTAATCTTTCAGATGAGACACTCGGATACTCAGCAGCAGATTTAATAATCAATGCATATTCTATAGATTTATGGACTATAACCTGTCACAAAGTCAGAAGTATATATTCTAAATATCTACTCTTGTCTCCCTCTCTTCTCATTATTACCCCTTGAAGGTTTTGGCTGATTTTATTAACATACTCATCAATTAGTTACTTACTCTCCTAATTTCTAAAAAAAACGCTTTAAGGGTAAGAGAAAGAATAACAGTCAATGGCTTCAAAACGTGCTGAGAAGCTAGTGGTCAGATCCACCAAGAAAGTTGTGGAATCAAGTGGGCAAGTTTCTGTTGTAGGCAAAAGACTAACCCGCGGAAAAAAAGATACTCAAACAACTGATGGAGAAGAAGAAGTGACTACGCCGGAGCAGACGGGGACAGAGACGCCGAGATGGAGGAGTCTGGAGTCACCAAGGAGCGCCGGAGTGGGACTGCGCACTGCGGGTGCGACCGTGCCTCTCACTCTCTCTCTGTGGGAGCGGGACTACAGGGGAGTCTAGACTCACTTTTCAGACTCTCTGTGCACTCTGCCTCTCACTCACTCTCAGCCTCTCAATCATTCATCTTAATATTCATTGGCCCAGTGGGCTGGCCCGGCCATGTCATTGACAACGCTTGGATCACTCGGTTCAAGAACGAAATTGGGATTGGCAAAGACTAAGATAAGATGAGGTCACATATTAAATAGAGGATGATAGGGTTTAGAAATGTAGATAATGGAAATTCAGGCAAACATAAATAACGAAAACTTCTTTACTAATTAATTATACACTTGGTAGCTTTCAAATCCAAAAAAAACACTACAATTTTCACACAAGAATGTAGATAAAACTAGAAGACAACGTTAAAGACTTTGTTCAATGACCGACGCCTCTGTGACACAAAAACAAATACCCAAATCTCTGATAAGACCAAAGTTGAAGGTGAAAACACAATACCTTTTGTTGGGGTGAGGAATTGCGGTGAACAATGCTCCTCGCTCCTCTGTTAACGACAGCAGTGATAGAGGGTTAATCAAAATGCACTGTTGCAGCGGAATAGATGGCGATTACGATTTTTGAATAGTGTAATTTGTGTTAAGGTTATTTCTTATCAATTCAAAACTAAAAATAAATACTTTATTCTATTATCTATCTTCTATTATCTATTATCTATCTATTATCTATTACTTCTATTAGAGCATTTCCAATGCAAAAAATCTATTTGGGTTTCTTAAGCAACTTTTGTGGTCCCCACAGTGTCATGTTACAGTTAAGCAACCCACTCAATATTTTGCTCCAATGCAAGAAATCACAAGGAATTCAAACAAATCCACATATTTATATTTTTTTAATAAAACTTAACATATTTTCAATTTTCATAAATATAAATTAAAATAAATAAAACAAAATGCGTAACAATATAAAATAAAATTTTACATAATAATAAATAATTAAACACTACAGCATCAAAATAAATAAAAAACCTAGATCGGTGTTGTCTTCCAATTCCTCATTTATCATTTGAAGTATCAACCTAATCTTGATCGGTACTGTCTTCCAATTCCTCATTTATCATTTGATCTAAAACTTCATCCAAATCGATGTTTGGATCCATTATATGGTCTCTGAAGTGTTTGAAATGAGAGAGATATATTGCGTAATTTTGCATCAGCACATGTGAAAATGATGAAACATTAGACATTTATATAGCTTCATTTCCAACGGCTAGTTTTGCAATGGCTACTTTCCAACGGCTAATTTTCAACGGCTAGCTTCCAACGGCTAGTTTCCAACGGCTAGTTTCATAAAATAAAATTTTCATTATTTGATACAACAAGGACCTACATTGCTAATAACTGGATACATAGTAACTGAATAACAACTAATTCGAAGATATGGACTGAACTTTAATTAAACAGCTTCTTCCTAATATGCTCACAATATTTTTCGTGGTCTTCGCGTTGTTTATCTGACATGTTGGATGTATCCTTCATGAGGATTTCATATTGCATACGCCTTTCTTGTTCCTCCTTTAACTGAATGAGCTTTAATGTGTTTGCATTCTTCTCATTCATTACAGTTTCTATACCAGATAAATCGATATTGCTAGAAGCTTCTTTTCCTTTGCTCTTTCTTTTTGCTGCTTTTTGTCCAATTGGGCGAGACATTGGCGAAGGCGTATCATATTCTTCAGCTTCAACAGGTGCCTCGGTGTTAGAAGACAACGAGTAATTTCCACCTGCGGAAACCTTGGTTCTTTTTGAAGCATTTGACATAAAATCTGCATCGAATTTTGGTTGATCTTTCAACAACAACCAAGCATGTTCAACCTCAAATTTTTTACCTGTATCCTGGGAGTAAATCAAGTGAGCATTAGCCATACAATCCTTCTCCGAACTTCCACTTCTCCTATGTTTGTCTGCTTGTTTATAGCACCCATTAAACTTTTGAACTGCTGGGTGGATCCTGTTCCATCGAGCTTTCAATTGAGTCGAGCTTCTTTCACAAAATAACTCACTTTCTCGAGCATCGTCATTGTTGTACGCATTTTTAATCCTTGTCCAATATTGCTTTGATGTTTGGTCGACACCGATTATTGAATCCTTTGACACATTGAGCCATGATCGAACAAGAATCACATCTTCTGCCACCGAGAATGCTGTACGTGATTTTTTTCCACTACCATTGTTGTCACCCTCATGTAGTAGAATATTTTCTACACCCATAGTAGATTCAACTTCATTCATAGGAGGTGAAATATTCGATAATGAAGGCCTATAACATGTGTTTGGATTAATGGGGGGTGATGGTTGACTAGAAATTTGTGGATTTTGAGAACTACCACCGGTAGGTGACTCTACATTAGATGGAGGATGCATATACCACATATGTGAGGGTGGTGGATACATCATATACTGAGGAGGATTTTGCAAATTTTCACCGGTAAGGGTTGGTTGAGGATACATGAAGTATGGCAGTAGATGTGGGTTACTTTGCGAATTTTCACTCGTATGGGGTACTGGTGGATACATCATATATTGGGGTGGATGTGGTGGATTATACTGATTGGGATCCATTTCAGAGAAAATCTTGACAATGGATAGGAACAAAAAAAATTAGAAGTACCAATTGTGTGTGAAGAAGCAAAACAATCCACCCATATTTATAATCACCTTTCATCTGCCCGTTATTTTTTTTAACGTTCATATTTTTTACCGTTAGCTTTCTTTTCAACATTGAAGTTCAGCATTCATAAAAGTTTTAAACGTTCATATTTTGTTCTCAACGGTCATATACTATATTTGTGATTTTCAATTTTTTTTAAACAAAAAAAATTTAATTTCACACACACACACGTTCCACTCACACAAAATATTTACAAAGCAACCGAAACATTTGAGTATTTAGCGTTTCTCTTTTTATAGTCTTCGTTACAAAGATAATTGTACTTTTTCCTTTTTTAAACAAAGATAATTGCACTTTTTCTCTTTAATAGTTTTTTTTTAAAAAAAATTGTTATTACTATTTTAAATGTTATGATGATTTAATTTACAATCAAATGAATTTTTTAATCTACAATCTTATATTCTCTTTATGAACAAGTGTAGTGTAAAAATAAATTTCACTTGTTACTTATAAAAAGTATGAAAATAGTATTTATGTGACTGATAATGCTTTTATGAATACTCGTTATTGAAATTCAGAATTTTAACTTTGGAATATTGTCTCGGTGCTCTTTATTCATCTATTATTAGTAATATTAAAAAAGATGCACCATGGTCTTCAATCAAAGATATTTTTTAATTGATTCAATGTCTATAATTGCTGATCCAACGAACATATTTTAATTGAAAAAGCATTCTTTTACATTGTCTGGCTAGTAGTATTAGTTTATGAACACAGCAACACTTTCTAACAACAGTCACTTCTCTCGTGTCTCTCACTCTCGCCCCCTCATCTCTCTCACCCCTTAACCCCTCAGCTCTCTCGCCCCCTCACCCCCTTAGCTCTCTCGCCCCTCAGCTCTCTCGCCCCCTCACCCCCTCAGCTCTCTCGCCCCTCAGCTCTCTTGCCCTCTCAGCTCTCTCCCTTCTCCGTCTCACTCACTTCTCCCTCGCCTTCTCTGTGTGCGCGTTGAGGCGGTGCGGCAACCAACCCGCCTGCGCCGACGCGTGGCTCTTCTGGTGGAGGCTACACCAGTCGAGTGGCCCAAACATCTCCCCCCTTCCTGTGGGCTGTGCTCCGTCGCAGGTAAGCTTTAATTTTTTTTTGTGTTACTGTTCATGGTCTTCCCAAATTTGTTCAATCTCTTCCTTTGGCCTGTGGTATTCTGTTGATAGTAACGAACATAACGATTTTGATGCAAAAAAATTGTTTTTAAATGACAAGCAACCGATTGCTTATATAAGGAGTGGACCGTGTGCTCAAAATTTGGGTTCCGCCACGTCATTCCCCTCCAACGCTGAAGAATTCATAAGGAACGGTTGCTTAGCTGAAGAAACCCTCTAAGAAACCTGCGTTGGAGATGCTCTTACTTATAATAATCTATTACTCTCCAACGCAAGTTTCTTGGTGGGTTTCTTAAGCTAAGGAACCGGTTCTTACGCGTTCTTAGCCGTTGGAGCAAACTGACGTGGCGTAACCCGTTTCTTCAAGGCACGGTCCGTTCCTTATATAAGGAACCGTTTCTTCCCATTAAAAAACAATTATTTTAGCTTAAAAATCGTTATTCCCGTTATTCTCTACACAATAACACAACCCACAGGAAGTGATTCAACAAATTTGGGAAGATGAACAGTAAATATCACAAAAAAAAATTAAAGCGTACCGGCGACGGTGGTTGCTGGAGATGAAGGGTCTTCACGCTCATCTTCAAACATTGTGCATGCAAGGATCCTTTGTAGAGATCGGCGACGGTGGTGGCCAGAGATGAAGTTCTTCGCACGAGGAAGGGGGAAGATGCGTTGGCCCACGCGAGGAAGCGACGGCGACCCCGACGACGAACGCGCGCAAAGGAGGAGGCCGTGACTGCGAGAGGACAGCGGCCGGACGACACGGTGAAATGAAGATGAATGCGTGTGTGGTGAGAAATGAAGACACGGTTTGTGAGAGCAGAGGAAGAGGAAGGTTTTGGATATAAGCCTTAATAAAAAATAATAAAATGCAAAGTAAAATACTCACTAATCACTATAAATGCAAAGTAATAATAAAATGAAGAGGAAGAGGAGAGACACAGTGTATGGTGATATTTTTTTTAAAAATAATAATAATATACTCACTATAAATGCAAAGTAATAAAAAAAAAATTATGCACACAACAAATTTTCTTGGCAGTTGGAAGAAAGTAACAATAACAATTTTTGGAATGTTTCAGAAACGAAAATAACAATAATTAATTTTATGTAAATTTTTTTTCGAGGTCTAGATTTTTTTTATTTCGATGTTATTGTATTTAATTATTTATTATTATATAAAATTTTGTTTTATATTGTTACTCATTTCATTTTATTTATTTTAATTTATATTTATGAAAATTGAAAAAATGTTAAGTTTTATTAAAAAATATAAATATGAGGATTTTTTTGAGTTTCTTGTGGTTTCTTGCATTTGAACAAATTATCGGGTGAGTTCCTTAGGTATAACATGACATTGTAGGGACCACAAAAAGTAATGCGGGGGCCACAAAAAATTGCTTAAGAAACCCATCTAGGTTTCTTGCATTGGAGATGCTCTACTAGTCACGTGTCACGCTCTCCTTCAACCTCAAATCATTTTTCTGACGTGTCGCTTTCTCCTTCTTCTCTAGCTTATATTTCAAAAAAAAAATTCTTCCTCGGCTTCACACTTTCGCTTCTCTCCGTCTCCGTCCACAACAAAAAGTCATTGCCTTCTTTCAAAATTCAAAATTCAAATTTTGAAATTTTAAATTTTTCTTTCTCTCCGTCCACAACAATCTCTATCTCTCTCTCACGAAAATTTCCTTCATTCTTTCTCTCTTTTTCTTCTATGCTTTCTTCTTCGTTCCATCTCTCCGTCGATCCCACTCCGCCGTTGTGCCACCACCTCCGCGCCGCCTTCGCGTCGCCTTCTCCACCAAATCCCTCTCCTCCGTCTTTCTCTCTTCCTTCATCTTCTCCTTTCTTTTTTCCCTCTTATCTTTCTCTTTCTTCCTCACTGCACCACCATTGTTGTCTACAGTCCCGTCTCTCTTCCTCTTCCCATCTCCTATGTAAATAGCAAGATTTTTTTTTTGCTTCAACATTTTTTTTGGTTTTTGTTATTCTTTTGGCATTTAGAAACTGATTGATGTTGAAACCTGCAGGTATGATTTGGGATAGACTATCTTGCGAAGACTATTTGCTAACAAGGCATTACCTCGAATCTCCTTGAGACTATTTGCTAATAAGCGCACGTAAATCTGCAGTAAAAATTTTAATAGAGTAAATTATAATAACTACAAGTATTATTTTGTTTCTCTTCCTCAGTTTTCTTTTTCCACATACATGCTTGGCACTTCAGAACTGACTTTTTAGCTGCTAATAGTTTATTGAGTTGAATGTAGACCAGAACTGGATTCTTATGAAAGGATATTTATGCGTTGGTAAGGCATTTATAATTTACTCCAAAATATTTCCTTTATATTTTTCACTATTTTTTTTTCATCATGGAATAGGAATCTATAATTTGCTTTTACATTAGTGGTTGTGGTTAATTGTAGTTTCTGCTTTGCTGTGATTTTTTGTTCCTTTTTTTTATATTCTTTGTATGTGTATTGTGTCCCTTTTGCACTAAGATGCTATTACTCGATTTGATTCAGTGTGTGCAGCAGTATGTTATATATTTTTCTCCTTTTCTCCCAGGTTTACTAATGTTTGTTAGAATTTGGAAGTAAGTTAGGTATATTGTGTGACACAAGGGGTAATACGCCCAAATTAGGCGTGTTCAGTCACATTCAATTTGGGCGTGTTCAGTCACACCTAATTTGGGTGTGTTACCCTATTGTGTCATGCCCAAATTAGGCGTGTTCACTCACGTTCAATTTGGGCATGTTTGACAGCTTCATATTTATAAATAATTTCAAAACAGTTCCAAATTTGTTATTTTTTTAAATAGTATTATTTTAATTTTTTTGCCGCCTGACGGGTCAGTCTATTTAATCCATTAAAAAATTGAATTGGATTAGCAGTGTTAGCTCACTTAATTAAATAGGCCGGACTAATCTAATCCACTAAAATAATGGGCCAAATTCGGACTAACCCACTGAACCAACATATTAAGATAGGATGATAAGAATAGTCAATAGATAAAAATGAATATATTAATATTATTGAATTGAGAGGTTGAAAAGGGCAAATTTGAGATTGCAGATTGAGAGAGAGAGTCTGAAAGTGAAAACGGCAAAATTGCTCCCGCTGTGGCGCTGTCCTCGTCCCGAACGACACCCGCAATCCCCGTCCCGCACTCTCGCTCAGCCGTTCCAGCACTCCCCAGTCCCCGGTGACTCCAGACACCAGGCTCCTCCGTCTCGACGTGGTTACAAAGAGAGAGAGGCCCTCCACACACATTCGATTACTGAAGCTTGAAGGTGCCACCATGCTCCCCCAACCTGCTTTCCCTACCCGGGTTGTCTATGTTATAATTTGTGTTTGTGCAAATCCCTTGGAACACATAGTTTGATTTCTTTTACTATGTGCAGTGCATGACAAAAGAAGGTAAAATTGATATTGAAGATCTATTTGGCTGCAAAATTGAAGTTTGGTGGCCTAGAGATAAGAAGTAAGTGCTAATGATAAATTTTATAGAGATCAGTTGCTGAAGCAAAATAAGTTAGTTCCGGTCATTATTAGGGAGCACATGAAAAATATAGAAGCCTTATTTGAATATTTGGTCAACTATTTTTTTCCCAAAAAAACGCCTCTAAGTAGGTGAAAATTAGGATTTAGAATTCAATCATCAAAAAATTTCCCTTTTCTACTTTTTTAATTATTTAATTAGTTAATTTAATGCTATTTTTATTTTTTAACTACTTCTCTTAATTTCGAACGTTTTGACATATCGTACGCCTCGATCGGCCATTTCTATCAAAATCAATTTTCAGTATTCTATCGTACGTTAGTTTTTGAACCACTGCATTGAACTAGTTCAGTTCCTAAACTAGTTTAATTAGCAAAATCAATTTTTGAACTAGTTCAACAAAAATCGTGCAAACATTATCTCAAAATCGAGCAATTGTGCAAACGTTATCTCAAAATCGTGCAAATTAGGCGTGTTCATTCACGCCCGAATTGGTAACACACCTAATTTGGAAAAAAATAGTTGACCGGGGATTTGCCCAAGCGTTCTTCTCTTAGTTTCAAGTGTTTTGATATATCGTACACCTCAATCGGACATTTCTATTAAAAGTTATGACACGTATCCCAACTTATTTCACTTGGCTCCCCCACTCACAAATTCTAAGAAAAAGTTAAAAGACTTTTAGATAGAAGGTGAAATGGTAAATATAATAAATCCTTATGTTAAATTAAAAAAGACTAGGCATAACTTTTCTATTTCACTTAGACTATAATTTTATTTATTTAACATAAATATGTGTGATACATGAGTAAATTATGGAGTAAAGGGATTCTCAAGTTCATCCAGATATTTTTATGTATGTATAAAGAATATTAATAATTTTATTAATTTCTTCCATTGCTAAAAAAATATAAAATTGACTAAAATTTTTTCACAATAAGGAACTCAGTTTATTTAGTACTAAAGAAGAATAACTAACATATTACTTGGATATGAATTTAGTCATTAATTATAAAAATAGAAGATAATTAAATATAGTTATTTTCCAATATAGCTATAAACTTTAATTTCACATTTTTTTTTTGCATTCTTAAACTCAAGACGTTTTGACAAACAAATTAAATTACATATAAAAATTGGATAAAAAAAGATTTTAACTATAAAAAAACTCATGTATTATTTTATTAAACCCGCTTTTAAGGAGTTCGTTAATTTATCGTTCAGTAAAAATATTAAAAACAAAATTAAGTTAACAAATGAAACAATATAAATTTAATAATGCATCTAAATGATTAAGTATAAGGACATTTTAATCATATATCATAGATATTTGTAAAAAATTATGTATGAGAGATATTTTATATTATTTTGAAAGATAATTTATATTTCAAATAGAAAACATTAAAATTAATAATTTAATATTTTTGTTATAATTGAAATTAGATATTATAGAAAAACTAATGTACTTTTTTTAGAGGGAAAAACTATTGTACAATATATGTGTCTTAATTTTTTTTTACATTTATAATATACTTCTTTTTAATATTACTATTTAAATTATTATTTTTTATTTTAGTACCTGACAGTTGATTTTTTTTTTTTTGGCATTTGTCTATTGGCATTAGTTTCATTTTGTGGAATGTCACATCATCACTGTCAAAGTGAGATTAACGACAAATACCAAAAAAAAAAAAATTCAAATATTAGGTACCAAAATAAAAAAAAAAAATTTAGGTGGTAATATGAAAAAGATATATATATATATATATATATATATATTTATTCAACTAACAGTTTGTTTGGTTTTCATTTTTTTATCAATGTAACAATTTGAAATAGTTTAGACCAGTTCTTGATATAATATGATCTGACAATTCCAATCACCTTTAGCCATTACATATGAACTTCAATTAAAATATAACAGGTTACTCAGGAGAAAAAATACATATAACAGCTTAGCAGTTAGCTCCACCTAACATGAACACACACTAAAAACTTTCTTAATGAAACAACTAATCAGAAAATTGAATATCATGCATGATGAATTTTGTTGTTAAAAATAGATCACCTACGAAATGGACAACAAACCCATATATCATAAACACCTATTTGACGCATTGAGAGAAAAAAGTGTAAATATGATATGTGAGATAGATAGAGAGAAAAAGAGGTTGTCAAATATGTGTTTGTGATATATAAGTCTATATATCATTACTCAAAGAAAAAAGATAGTCACATCTTATACTCAAGAAGTTTTTAGTAAATTAAACCTGCCTATATACTCCCTTTCTGTAAAGGTACGCTCAGTGATCAGATCAAGCTAAATTAACAAAGCAATATTGATAAAAGCTGGAACTGGTTTAGATCAGGCAACTAGGATGAGGTGATGAATTCAGATAAAATTTGGACCTAATTAAAATTTTGATATACGTACTATTCTACCTCAGTAACCCACTAATTAATCACACTCCAAAGAAATGCCAGAATCACCAGTACCAAACTTACCCTATGGAAATTTTAAAGATGATAAAGTGGAGTGCTTTTAAAGTTTTCTACACAGGAGACTAATTTGCTCCCTCCCTCTAAAGAATTGATAATCATAAACAAGTGTGGAGTAAAGCATACAGCATTTCAACTATAGTAGTATAGTTTACTATGGTGTAAAACCTTCTTTCCGGATTAGCCTTTCCATAACGAAAGGGGGTGTTCGGTATTTTTTTGGGGTGCGGGAAGTTTTGGCCCTCCCATATAAGTGAACTTTTGCAATCTACAAACTGTTTGATAGTATCAACTTATAATAGGTCCAGACTGAGACATCAGCAGCAACGAAATAGAAATTAGGATTGCCTCCTCTAAAGTGAATAATTGTGTAAAGTAAAAAAAGGGTGTATCTGCTGTTGATTTATAGTTAAGATTACAAGATACTTTTCAAAGGTAAATAAAGTATTATTAATGGAAGACTGCGGAACACGGCGGAAGACCAATATTCCCCCATATAAGCATCCCATTGCGGCCTATGGCACCGCCATAGCAGACCTCCCTTGCACAAATTACCTATGGCAGTTGGCAAAAAATCTGCCATGCCATTCTGCCACGGTGCAACCGTTTAACAACACTGGGTAAATCCACTCTTCCTTTCTCATTTAACACATTTGCTTACTTTAGAGAAGCTAAATCCATTATAAAAGACATGGCTAGGCAGGCAGTGGAATCACACCCAAACCTTATATAAAGAATAATGAAATCCTAGTATACAAAAAGCATAAACTACTAATTGGTGCCAGTGCCAACCTCTAATTTAAAGTTCTTGTTGAACCTATTCAACAAAATGTATCTATATATCCTATGCCAATAATTAGACAACTACAACATTTCAATTTGAACTATAAAAATCTCAGTGTTATGCAACACTAGAATGAGTTTAAGCTTTCAATCAACACAGGCTACATCTAGCTGCTAAACCACTTCCACTCCCATAACTTTCAAATAGTGAATCAAACACGGCAATTAACAAATTCCAATTCACGCACTCATTAAAAAATTTCAGATGATTCAATGTTAACTTTCCACATTAGAATCTACAGTGAAATGGATCCATTTCAATTTCGCGAATCCACATTGAAAAATCAAGACAAATTCTACGTTCAATTCAATTATTGCACCCTCCCCGATCACAGCAAAATTCAGATAACAACAACACACATCATTCACCTAAACCAACATTAAATAACAAAACATTAAAAAAAAATCGCAAGGTAACTCAGGAAAGCTTTATCCACATTTAAGAAAGAGTCAATAACAAGAATAACAAGCGAGTCAACAATCTCATCATCATCATCATCATCATCACGATGCAAAATGCAAAACACAGAAGAAAAATAATTAAGAGTAACCAAGGAGTTGAAATTCCAAGAGCTGTTATACCCTTATTACAGCGAAGAAACCTATTTTCTTTTCACTTTAACAAAACCTAACTTGGACGGATCGGAGTCGACTCAGCCCGATTCGATGTCGGAGGATGACTCGTCGTTGTTGTTATTAGTTGTTGCGGCGGCAGCGAGGGAGTTCTCGATCTTGAGGCGTTCGAGGGCTTTTTCGTGGGCCCAGGTTTCGATGGTGAGATCGGGCTTGGCATTGAGGCCCACGCCAAGGATGACGATGGTGAGGAAGCTGGTGACGTAGCAGGGGAGCTCCCAGTCCTCCCACCTGCGGGCCTGGCCCGGGGGTGGAGGGGTCCGGTTGAAGAGGTAACCCTTGGGCCTTTCTTCGTGGCCCGGGCTCGTCCACCGGCTCGGCCCGGACTCCGCGCCGCCGCGGGTGCGGAGGGACTGCTGCAGCCTCCGGCGGAGCGCCGCCGAGGCGCTGCTCAGGGGCGTTGGAGGCGGCATCGATGATGGCTTTGATTTTTCTGTTTTTTGATCTCTCGGGAATGAGAGTGAGACCTCAAACAGCGATTTTAGCTACAGAGAGAAACAGAGAGGGTAGAAATCTCTCGCGTTGGATTTTTTGTTTCGTTTTGTTTTTAGGTTTTTGATCTTATTTGAACCGAACTGCGGTCCATCGGGCCTATAGACTATAGAGTCTGGAGAAAGTCTTTATACACCAATCTTAAGTCTAATATACCCTTAAGTCTAATATACCCATATGAAAATAGTGAAATTCCGTAAATACCCTTACTTATAAGGCTAACATTCAGTTCACTCACTGTTGAAATTCCAATCCACGTGCATCTCCTCTCTTCTGCGTCTTTTGGCATTATCACTCCTTGGTGTTTTTCGAATTTGGTTGGTGCTCTGGTGCAGTTATTGGCTGGTGCTTGTATCGTGGTCATCGTTTCCGCCATTCGTCGTGAGTGGTTCTTCCCTTTCGCTTTCTTTCTAGTTTTTGGATGGCACAGATTGGAGAATCCGTAAAGTGCATACGGATTGAGTTATGCGTAGGAGGTTTACGGATTTGTCAATCCGTAAAGTTCATACGGATTTGTCAATCTATAAAGTTCATACGGATTCGTCAATGCATAAAGTTCATACGGATTGTGTAATTCGTATGATCCTTACGGATTGGAGAATACGTAAAGTGCATACAGATTGGTCGATCCGTAAAGTTATTTTATTTTAATTATTCAATTTTTAAATATAATTATGAAATAATGGTTAAATAATTTGTTTTTTTTTTGGTTATTTGACATATTTTAGCCTTTAGGAAGTTCATGAAATTAGAATAGATAATTATATTGTTGTATTAATGATAATAATAGTGATGCTTGGCTAGATGGAAATGTTTTGTTTTTCCTATACATTATATTAAATAGAAATAGAGAAAAAGATTTTTATTGTTATAGGGATCAAGTATAGGGATGATGTAAGACTTAAGAATCATGTAAGACTTTAGGAGCTTAATAATATTGTTATAGGGATCATGTAAGACTTAGGAACTATTATTAAGCTAGATGTTTTAAAATGTTTTGTTTTAAGCTAGATGTTTTAAACTGATGAAGAGAAATACTTAGGAACTATTATTAATGAATAGTTTATGCGTTATGAATTGAGGTTCATAGTACACCAATATATACACATAGAATTGCTAAGTTGTCAGTGAATTACTGGATACCATTGAGACACGTTGATGGTTTTACTTGTGAGCCACATTGCTTTTTTTTTTAAAAAAAAAATATAAGCACATAATGATTAATATGCATCATATATGATCATTTGTTGGTATTGTAATGTTGGCAAGTAGTTTTTTTTTTTACAATTTTGCACTTAACATTATATATGGTCATACCTTATACCTGTCAGTATTTATATGCACAACATCATTGAAGGATGAAATCATTTGTGTGTATAAGGAACAAAATACTTATAGTTAAGTTGATTTGATAGTTTGTTTGTTGATTTAAGGAAAATTATTTGACGATGTTAGATCCTGGCCGTTGAGTTTTTGAAGTTGCTTTATTATTTAGTAGTTTGGTATTATTTTTCATTGTTGGTTGGTTTGAAGTGTGACACAATTAAGCACTTGGAACCACAAGTTATGGTTAAAACATTAGGATTGCGTCGGACATTAGGGCGAGATGTAGACAGAGGAAGTGGTAGAGACGATTGTGGGAATAAAGAGCCAGCCCCTCAACGTCGTAGGCCTACGACCTTTGCCAGACGACAATGGCCAGGGGGCAATTGTTGATGAGGATCTTCCAGCTCCGGACCAACATGCAAGGGTTGTTGTTCATCAGGATGCTCCTGTTCAGGACCGACGTGTGGAGCCTGATATCCCTGGCATGGATGATGCAGGTGATGAAATACAGTCTTATCCTGGTGGCCCAAAGGATAGTTCAGTGTTGACAAAGTATGCTGAACATGTGGCTCTTTAAGTGTGGGAAGGACAGCTAGTTTTATGTTTCCTTCATAACAAATTGCTTTTTTCTTTAAATGTAACTGTTCTATGATTAATATGTTTGCAGGAACACCCTAAGTTAAAATTGGCTTCCCACGGAAGAAAAGTTCACAAATTTGGGCTGCTTGCACCAGAGATTGAAGGATTGGTTGTTGGTATGGGCTTGGCCCCTTTGATTTGCTGCTCAGTCCAGACCAGAGACAGGGGATTGCTCTTGGCTTTTGTGGAGAGATGACACTCTGAGACAAGCAACTTTCATTTGCCCGTCGGGGAGTTGACTATCACCTTGGATGATGTCACGGCCCTGTTGCGTGTTCTCATCGTAGGAGATTTCTTATTGTTTGACATGATTGATGTTGGCCAGGCCATACATATCCTTGTTGAATTGCTTGAAGTATCTGCAGAAGAAGCTGGAGCGGAGATTGAGCAATGCCATGGGGCATATGTGCGTTTGTCTTGGTTGCGAGACTTATATGCTGTAAAATGTCAGTCAATGAAGTGGATTCCAACGGCTAGAGCGTACTTGCTTCATTTGGTTGGGTGCACCTCTTTGCCAACAAGAGTGCCACACATATTAGTGTGGTATTCTTGGAGGCATTTCACGATCTGGACCAAACAGGAGGATATGCTTGGGGTGCGGCTGCTCTGGTTCATATGTATTCTAATCTTAACTACGCATGTCAGCATCACGGCAAACATCTTGCCAGTTATGTCACGCTATTGTAGGTAATTCCTTTTGTTGTTGACATAGTTATCCATTGGACAATAATTGTTATAACTTTGATACTCATGCGTTGTCGTTGTCTATTAATTTGTAGCGTTGGATTTATGAGCATTTCCCAACTATTTGAAATGTCTCTACAGCCCACGACTACCAGGATAGGCAACCACGAGCGTGTTGCGGGAAGGTTGAGAAGGCATTACTGGTCAGCACCTATCGTAGGCAACTGGATAGGTTGCTCATGGACGATGTGTGTTGGACTCCATATGGGGATCACCGTGCGTATAGAGAGTTCGACATAGTATCGCTATTCTCTGGCTATATTCAATATGGACCGGTAGTTGTAAGACTTTTACCAGAGAGGGTGGCGAGACAGTTCGGATTTGTTTAGGTAATTCTAGAAATCTAAATCACTCAATCGCCATCAACCAATGAAGTCGATGAAAGATGGATGCAGTTTGGCGATCACCTAGCCTTGACTACAGAGAAGGTTACCTATCCCAGTCAGGCAGTGGTTGGGTATCTTGATTGGTTTTTTTGTGTGTCTCATCCTTTTATGACACCCCCACAGAGTGGTGATCCTGTTAAACACCCTCTGACTGAGCGTCAAATTGTTCCAGATCCTTCACGTCCACGTACTGAGGACCCAACACCAATTCCACCTTCATCTCAGGAGCCTCGACATGTTGTGGTATGAAATTGTCTTTAAGGTTTGTTTTGAACTACATTTATTTAAAGTTATAAACCAAATGTCATACCAATTAATGGTTTTGTTATTGTCTTAGGGTACATGCCAAAGGCTAGCAGAAGGATTACAAGAAATGTTGGACATGCGTATGGTCACTACTGGAACCGATGCCTACGTCGTAGTTGAACGCCTACATGTGTTTATGTGCGACCCAGACGGGCGAGACAAGGCAGCAGAGACATGATGGTGGACAAGGCGACATGTTATTTTACTTAGCATATTATGACTTTGTAACTTTTATGGCTTTTTATTATTTTTTTTAACACATTTTGATGGACACTACATTAGTGGATTAATTATTGAACAAATGTCTTATGTTTTTCCAATATGATTGCATAGAAAAAACAACCGTTACATAGGGTTTCACTCCCATCATAGTTTGGAATACACTCAACCTAACAAAAGGTTACAAACTTTGTTGCCACAACATAACAAATGGGAATACAAAATGGCAATCAATAAAAAAATCATGCCAAGCCATCACGTAAGTCGACATGGGTTGTACGCATTTTCTTTAAATTAGTATATGATTGCATTCGACCCATATAAGGAACCATCCATTCTTTTACAACACTATAACAGTGTCTTGACCATAACAAAGCAGGTGGCGGTATAAGACTTCCATCTCTCAATACCACCTAAAAAAATTAGCAAGATATGGACAACTTAACATTTGTTTCAAATATAGGCTAAACGGTAGAATCATTTAATCATGTACCTTCACAAAATGGTTACCAAACACATGACCAATACATAAAATGCGATGAACACCAACATCTCTAGGCGGTTGGCTTCTCAGAGAAAAAAACGTCATACTTTGTTGAAGAGATAGAGAAACGAGAATGATGTTATATCTTGATGCAATTACGTATCCCAAATCCGTAATGTCCATCCACTTATCAATGGTTACCTGAACGTAACAAAAATCCCGAGCAAGTATAAGTAAATTAAATATGAATTCAAAGTACCGAAATAACAAAATAGTTTACCTTTGACAGTCCATCAACAAGTAGTAACTATTTCAAGTGCTCAAATCTATCAACCCCACCAAAAAACACAATGTATTCATTAGACCATTATGAAAGTTCTTTTAACAAATGATTGTGTACCAAAGACCAAGATTCTTCACCATATACGAGCAAGGCAGCAATTACACGGTACCCACAATTACCATCAGCTTTAACATCGATAATGTTTAGAATGAAATCATGCATAAAGTTATGAAATTGATCCAACATAGACATCTTCCTTTTTGTCTGAGTCTGGTGAACCGATGACGAGGCAAACAGTTTGGGTAGAACAACTATTTTGCACAGAGTGTAATTCATCGACATACTCCTAGTACGATGGATCCCGCATGGTTGATCTTGCGTGTTGCGATACTTGTTTCTTTGGAGCACCTTTTGTTTTTACCTTTGCAGGAGGAGGAGACATTGAATTTTGGTCTGGAAATGCAAGTTCTTTCAGTTTTGTCTTTAAAGTAACTTTGCCACACAAGTCAAGCTTTTCAAAATGCATAGATATGGCTTCCATCTCTTCATTTATATGCACCTCGCACTCATCTAAGCCTTGATCTGCAAAACTTAACCTCCTCCAAAAAACATGAATTGTCTCAAGTGGTACACTCCCAACAACATACTTAGCTAGCTTACATGCACAAGGCAGCCCATGCGTTGTTCTCATTACACATCCACAACGAGCAGGGTTTTTGCCGGCATAATGGACTTGCTTATACTCTGCTGCTATTTGGTTTAACGCATACCTTGACACCATACCAATTAGTCTTTTATACAACGTTACTTTAAACACATGACCAACCACATGTGTGCTTCTCTCCAAAGATGCCTTTATGTCACTATGTTGCAAGGTCAACATGTTGTTCATTGCATCCCATACATTACAAAGATCTCCAAGGCTATTCTGCAAAAGTCTCTTTAAGGTCCAATGGGTAGACTCTACCCTACAGTTCATAAATCAAATGAGCAACAATCCCCTAAATCTAGTTTAATCAATTATCAATTAAAACAAATTTAAAGATTTTCCAACCTGTTAGTTGTCGTGTTACCCAAATGCATGACTTGTTTTGTCCAAGCTATTACAAATTTTTCTTTGTGTGGATTCAACTATGTGTCTTTCACATAATCAACAAAAGTTGGCCATGGCGAACACGCAACTTCAAACTTCGCTAGACAATCATCATATTGATTCTCCGTTGTACAGTCCACAATACTCCCCCAAGCATCCATAACATACTCTCATGCATTACTTTGTCGGATAAAGGTTTTACATTTTGCCTTGACATTCTTGTCAATGTGAAACCGACACAATAAATTGACTGACCTAGGGAATACAGTTTTCACCGCATTCATCAATGCAGAATCTCTATCAGTGACAATGACCTATAGGAAAAACTCACTTTTCATAAAAATGCCTCTAAATCGTTCTAGTGCCCAAATAACATTGTTTATATGTTCGACTTCTAGATAAGGAAATGGAGCCGAGAATGTCATCCCAGTAGGAGTCACACCAACAATGTCAAGTAACGGAAGTCTGAACCTGTTTGTTTTGTATGTGTTGTCTATCAGAAAGACAACATGATATGCATTGCTCAACTTCGCTGCATCCGGATGTGCCCAAAATAGGTCATGTATGACATTTTCATCCTTCACTCTATGCCAATGAATATACATGTTGCGTTCAAGAAGTTTCATTAATTGTTGTAATTCAGTATTACCTTCTTTGATATGCGTACGGTATGTATATCTTGCATTGGTTATTTGCCTCAAAGATGAACAATTATTGGGATTGTGTTCCTTCAAAGTCAGGAGTATATTTTGTGGTTTCACCATCGACCTTGTCATATCAGCAACAATAATCTTCTCATCCTCTGTTAGTCGACCAACATACGGGTGTCCACATAATGAATTTGCCAAAGCATGATTATGAGTGCCACATAATAATTTCACCATCCACCCTTCACCTCTCGGAACTGGTTTGCCTCGCAACTTAAACGGACAATTACATTTTCTAGTGCTAGTGACTGTAGGTACCATTTCTTTATTGAATGTTGAAAATGAATAGAATACTTCAAATCAACCAAGAGGGGGGGGGGTGAATTGGTTGAACCTTGGTAAATTAAAAATTTAAAATCAGAGTTTCACCACAAGATCTTTATCACTTTTAAAAATTGTTCTAATACCAAGAATCAATATTCAATCAAATTCCTTTTTCAAGAAGAATAGAAAATAGAGTGTAACTTTCTGTGCAATGAAATTGATTCACAAGCAAAGCAATTAAAAGATGAATAAGTGAGAAGAAAGATTAGCCACAGATTTTTATACCGGTTCACTTCAAACACTATGAAGCTACATGCAGTTCTTCCACTCAACACTAGAATAGAGTTCCACTATTGCAAAAATATCCTTACAAGCAATTACAATCCTCTCTTTATCAACCCTAGATAAAGTTCAGAAGTCTAAAACCCTATTAGACCCTTAGAGACCAAAACCCACACTAAGAACACTACTCAGTTGTCCTTAGAGAAACACTATCTCTAACCTTGCAAGAAACCCATTTACAATAGACTAATCTTTACAGAAATTCAAAGAACAGTTTTACACCTTCAAAGAATAAGGAAAGATATCACCTGATAATCCAAGAATGCATGCACATGAATGATTCAACAGATTGAATGACAGATTACCAACTCAATGCATTCTTTTCCTTATGCTTTGAATGAACAATGAAGCTTCACCTTCTTGATTAAAAAAAACATGCAAATTTGTGAAACCTCAATGTGTTTAGAAACTCAGAAATGTTACTAATGAAGGCTCAGAATGTTTGTGAATGCTTACACTTCGTAATTCTCAAAATACTCAAAAGTCACAAACCTCAGCCTGAGAGGTTCTATTTATAACAGCTTTTTAACTGAAAATAATCGATTAAACACGCTCCAGTAATCGATTATTTCGTATATGTAATCGATTAA
>PYAF01003759.1:0-28615 GCA_007407185.1 Glycine tomentella
TTCTGTGCAAATAATTTGATTCACAAACCAAAGCAATAAGGAGATGAAGAGAATAGAATAAAGATCAGCCACAATTTTTATACTGGTTCACTTCAAACACTATGAAGCTACATCCAGTTCTTCCACTCAACACTAGAATGGAGTTCCACTATTGCAAATTAATATTCTTACAAGATATTACAAGCCTCTCTTTATCAACACTAGATAAAGTTTAGAGATCTAAAACACTATTTGATTCTTAGAGACCAACCCCACTGAGAACACTACTCAGCAACCCCTAGAGAAACACTAACTCTAGTTATCATGCAAGAAACCTATTTACAATAAGCCAATCTTTACAGAAATCAAATAAAAGAGATAGAACTTCAAAGTTTAAGGAAAGAAGTCACCTGATGATCCAATGAATGATGTACATATGAATGATTAAATCAGGTTGAAAGTTGAAAAGAAACTCAGAACATTACTTCCTTAAAGCTTTGAAAAGAAACTTCTTGCTTTTGAAATCAATTAACAACCCATGAATGCTTTGTGAAAGCAAGAACTTTTATGAACCCAGAGAATCACGAAAAGAATGTTTTGAAAGCCTTGGAATGCTCAGAATACGAATTTGTCAAGTTAGAAAAATAACTGAGCAAATGTTCTATTTATAACAAACTTTTCTAACCGTTGGTAATCGATTAAATGCGCTCCTGTAATCAATTATTTTGCTTGTATAATTGATTAATTCAAGATTGTAATCGTTTAAGTTGTTCATCAATTTTCTGGGTATGATTATTGAACAAAATAATCAATTATTCTAACGAGTAATCGATTAAACCAGGAAGATGTATAAAACGTTTTTTAACTATGTAATCAATTACTACCTCTGGTAATCGATTAAGCCAGAAAGCTTCTTAACCATGAAATGTATTGGGTAATTGATTACGGATTTTGGTGATCGATTATGACAGAAAGCTTCATAAACTAGAAATGCACTATGTAATCGATTACGGATTCTAGTAATCGATTAAGACAGAAAGATGGTTTTTAGTTTTAGCTAATGTAATCGATTACAACTCTTTGGTAATCGATTACAATGTTCATCAAGGCAGTTTAAAAGATGAATCAAGATAAAATAATCGATTAACCCGATACATAATCGATTATAATCGATTCTTTTCTTGAGATAATCGATTAAACCAGTAGGAAACTTATTTTTCCAAAAACCTTTTGATTTGATTTCAAAACTTAAGCAATTTTATCAAGGCCTTGTGAACTCTATTTCTTAAACACATAGACTCAATGAATGATGTGAATGCAATGCACTTGGATCACCAGAAATGATTTCTTCCTTTTACATTCAATCACAAATTAAACTTCAAGGCTTCATGGCATGTTGAAAGTTCAAAACCTTCCTTCTTGAATCAATCTATGCTTTGTGCTTCAAGTAGCTCCCCCTTAATTCAACATGTCCCCTTTTCTTAGTCAATGATGCTTGTTTGGGCTCTGAGGACCCTAATTCTGGGTTGGGATGGAAGGCCTTGTCTTTACTTTGGCAGTGTAAAAATGGGACTAGTTGAAGGTTCCTTCATGGTGGACTTAGAGATGCTAATGGTGCTCCTCTAATTTTTATTGGATATTTTGATCTCATAGTATCTTGACATTATCCGTAAGTGTTATTCATTGTTTTCATTCAGTGTAGTTTAGGTTTACTAGGTTCTCTTAATTCCTGAAACTACTTTCTACTCATTCAATGTTTTTGTTTACGACAGAGAAACTTAAAAATAATGGTCAATGTGGGTCTGTCAGCAAAGCAGGAGGAGGATAATAGGTTTCAACAGATAAAGAAGGAACTCAAGGAAGTTGTTGATTTGATTAGGATACAGGCCCCAACTCTGGAATCCAAGGTTTATTGTAGTTTCCCTTTCTATTCAATCATATTTTTGCTTAACTGATATTTTGTTCATTTAATTTTGGACACATGGTGTTTTTTTTCCTCTATGCGTGGATTTCATTCTTAAAAAATTGATATTGTTACTACGTTGTAGTTCTAGAGACTCTAGGGACAACATGCTTAACACATTTTTGTTAAAGAGGTTTTAAGATACTATTCCAGCATAATCTAGAGACTTAGCCAGAATCATTCAAAGTGTGTTATGTTTTTTTAGCTTAATTAATAAATTCATATTCCCTCTTGTGCCCAAAGCTTCTCTGATATGCCAAGGGTGGTTTTTCCCATATCGTTGTTTAACTGTTATTCCAAGATCTTCAAAACCCAAAGTCGTTATATCAGCTATATGTAACATGACTTTGGATTTTAGTCTATGATGTTATGTTTTTATCTATATTTTCTCTGCAATTTAGTCATATTGATCTGTCATTGATGCTTTTAATTGTGAATTATACTTACCAGTTAATAAGTGGCAAGAATGGGTATAATTTCAAATCTGTGAGGAGATGGACCAGACAAAAGAAATTGGGATATGGCCTACATGAATGTGATAAAGTAATCATGTTGAAAAAATTACCAATTTTTGGTTTTATTATAACCAATCAAATTGGTTATTATGTTGATCTTTTACATTCATTGTTCCCAGATATTTGTACCTATCCATAAAGAGATTCATTGGTGCTTGGCTGTTATCAATAAGACTGATAAGAAATTTCAATATCTGGACTCACTGAGAGGAACAAATGCCCAAGTGATGAAAGTTGTGGATTGTGTCATGTTTTAAGACTTTTAGTTATGGAGACAAAACATTTTCAAGTTTTGAAATTACATATTTATGTCATCACTATCACTATTCTATTAAGGAACAAGTCTGCATTTCCCACAGGACTTAATTAGATGGGGTACTCAGGAAAGATATATAGAATAGGTTTGTTTTCATATCTTCTACAATTCACTTAATGAATCACCATAAGCAGTGGTGAAGCTAGGATGTTTTAGTAGGGGAGGCCAAATATAAATAAATAAAATTATTAAAGAGAATTTTTTGTTTATTATTGTAAAATTTTATGTGTTAGACAATAATCATTTTATAAATTTAGAATTATGATAATCATTTGATATGCAGGGTTGCATATAAATTATTTCATATGTAGCATTAGATAAATAATTAGTCCTAGGGGCTCTCTACATGAAAGTTTGATTTTCTATGTTCTTTGAAGGTAGTTACAGTGGTCATTGGTTGTAGTCTTGTAGATACTATAAATGCATATGATTTTTGTTCAACGGAGCTTGATGGGATGCCAATCACCCAATAAAGTTTGTTATCTAAATTATTGATTATTTCAAGGAATCAATGCTTGCTTAACATTTGATAAAGACTTTCTGAATTGTCTAACAATGATATTCTAACTTCTTCTATCTGACTCTCTTGGGAAGAATTTATTTATTGGTGAGCTTGGTAGGAATGAAATAAGTGATGTTTTTATACATTAGTAGTTTACAAATACCATCTCAATTTTCATTCCTTTTTTTGTACCTCAGAATAGTATTTGCTGCAGTTTGTGGGCGAATTATTTTCTAAATGCAATTTTATATATGAACAAGTATGATTGTGGGGTGTTTATGATCAAATTTGCTGACTTGTATAGGAGAAACTTGGGGCTATGTTTCAACCAAGTAGGATATTATCAAAGACTTGGATTATCAAAGACTATCCTGAAGAGTTAATGCTAACAACCATTAGTTACAGCCTGGTGGTAATCCTATCTGCCATAGTAGTTCTCTTTGCAGAGGGAAATCCAAAAGCTTGAAATTTTGGATTGTCAAAATATGATTGAAAAATATAATGAACACTTGTACAAATAACCAAGAGGGGGGTGAATTGGTTTTACCTCAGAGTTTTTCAAATTTCCTTTCAAAATGCTACAGCGAAAGACTTTCAAGAAGGATCATATCTTTTATAAACAATTAAGAAAACAATTTCTTCACCTTCTATTTCACAAAAAATTTTTCCTTAACCAAAAAATTCACCTTAACCAATCAAACCACTTTAGTGTTGTGACCAATCATGTAATATGAACAAAAACTTAATACTTCAAGAACAATATGAAGATAAACAGAAATATTCAAACACACAAGATTTATACTGGTTCACCTCTCAATCCCGGAGGCTACATCCAGTTTTCTTCTAACCAACACTTGGTCAGAGTTCCACTATAACAAATATAATATCTTTACAAGCTTACAAAGATCTCTCTTACCCTCCCTAGGTAAAATTCAAAATCTAAACCTATAGATTTTTCAAAAGATCTAGAACCAGAGATCCCCTCTCTGTTCTTCCCTCCAGAAACCTTTCTAGATAAAGCTTTAAAGATTACAATTTGTTATAAGAACATTCAACAACAAATACAACACAAATATCAACAATAACCAAGCTTATAGTTCAAGAAAGATATCACCTCTCATTCATCAGTGAATTCAATAAAATGAATGATCTAACCAGACTTAGAATGTATGCAAATGATCTTTCTTGATGACTTCTTTAATCAGAAAGCTTGAACAAAACTTTGCATCATGTAGACAATGACTTCATAACATGACAAACCCCATGACTCTTAGAATCTTTTTGATTTTCTAATCTCCATCTTCCTTTGTGTATTATGAACTCTTGAAGGTGATTTTTTAAGTGCTTGTACGAAAACTTCACAAAGTATCTCTTTTTCTTCTTTTTTTTAAACTCAGTGCAAGTTGTTCTATTTATAAAAAAAATAGACTTAACTAACTGTAATAGATTATTTCGACAATGTAATCGATTATTTTAACCAGATAATCGATTACAGTGTTCATCAGGATTCTGGAAAAATGTCAAGAACAAAATAATCGATTAAGTCATCTTGTAAATGATTATTTCAGATGACCTATGTTTCCTGATACACATAGATAATCGATTAATTTTTCAAATAATCGATTATCACAGACAATGTAAAAAACTCATTAATGTATATTTAATCGATTATAATAATCTGGTAATCAATTAAACAAGATAAAATGCATTTGTGAATTATGCAGTGACTCAGATAATCGATTATTCCGTGATGTAATCGATTATAACATAGCACGTCTGATTCTGTGTTAGACTTATTTAATCGATTGCAAATCCATGGTAATCGATTAAAATGTTCATAAGGCAATATGCAGACCTGTTCACATGCATTTAATTGATTATATCATATAGGTAATCGATTAAAATAGTGAAAAATAGTTTTTCTAAGAATCTAATTGCCTTTATGACTTAACATCTAAATGTTTATTACCATATGATTAGAAATGATTTAATGTATGTAAGAATGCATGAATCAATCAAAATAGTGAGGATTATGAGGCTTTAACCACTTGAACCAAGCTTGAGCAAGAAATTACAAATGCCATCAATTGAGTGGGCATGTAAAACATCAAAACTTGTATTCATCTTCTTCTTGATTCCATAACTTCATTTTCCTCATAGCTAACAATGATCACTCATTTAGCATTTAAACTATCACCTTACTCTTGAAACATTTTAGTTTTTCTATTTTTCCTGTATCTGCAAAAAAAGATTTTTTTTTTTTGTACTTGAGAACAAGGATTTAAAACTAATTGAAGTTTTTTCTTTTACTAATTAAGAAACATGATTATATTCAAGTTTATGGGAAGGATAGATGAGTAACTACAAATACTAAGGCTTGAGACAGATGAAAGTTGGAATTTCTAGTCGCCATCACTGAATGATATGCTTCAAAATGCTACATCTCTACTTCATTAATGAGTTTCTCAGACATTCGTTGACTCAGCATGGTAATCTAACGTCATGGTTTGTTTGTAGGTTATTGAAGATGTGGTGGGAGAACTAACCAAGCCTATGCAAAAAATTGGCCTGGATATGCATGTTGTTGCTCTAGTCAGTCTCACTCTCCTCTAGTGAGTTTCTCTATTTTTTTTTTTTAATTTTGTTGAGTTTTTAAATGCAGTGCCATTTTCTAATTCCTCAAACTCAAAAAGATAAAATAGGTTAATGCCATAATTATTACAAAGTATAAATCTTTTTTAATACCAAATGAAATTCAAAGTTCAATTTTGATATCCCGTTTCAAAATTTAATCAAGCCTCTGAAATTCAAATTTTTAATTTTTATATCTCATTTTGAAAACCAACAAACCTTGGTATCTTGATAGTTGATACACATGCAAAGTTGTGCCACCTACACTGCTGCTTGATTAAAGTGAAGCATGTTGTAACTTAATTGTTTTGGTTCTAAAAAAACCCAAATTTCAGTTATATGATTTCAATTCCCTGAAATTGGCATCTTAGACAATTAAAATATCTCATCAAAGATGATGTTAATTTTAGCTTAAATACAATCATTACATTAACTTATTATTAGAGAAACTGACTGACTTATTTTCTAGACCATTCTGGAAAGGAGTATATTAACTAAAAATAATATATGGGCATGCTTTGGTTGCAATCAAATGCTAGAGATGACCAATAGAGAGGACCAAGGAAAGGAAAGGCAGAGAAATATATGGGCTTTTTCCTGCAAGCATTCTCCTATCACATAATAATAATAATAATAATAATAATAATAATAATAATAATAATAATAATAATAATAATAATAATAATAATAATACATTTTAGTCCTTAATATTAATTTTTTTACCTACTGAACCATTTTAGTTCAAATATTTTTCTTTTATGGCATCTCATTTTTTTGGAACCAAATCACTTATTATACCATATTTCTTACCTATTTTCCTTCTTTTCTTTTCTCAGCTATTATTCATAGCAGTCGTATCAATAGAGTAAACTTAATAAAGATGGAACAAGGGAGGGAAAGATAAGAAGAAAATAGAATGAAAACTAAATAAAAGAGAAAGTAGTTAAAATCTTCATGACTAATAACACAGAAGTGGAGACCTGGAGCTGGGAAGCATCTGATGTCTTATTGGATACTTGGATTGCCATTCTAATGGTATTCATTTAAATAAATGTATTTAAAACAATTACCTTTTTCATCTAACTCTAATAACATTTCTTCAATAGTGATCATAGTCAACAACAAGCTTGGGTATTGAAGCACCTAAAATGCCCCCTAAGCCACCAATTGGTATATTTGCTCTTCAAATTTTTCCCCCTAACATAAGTCATATATATTGCTATTTGTTTCTGGTCCTCGTGAAATAAACAGCTTTATTTGATTCTGAGCTAATACTAAAGAAATGGCTTAATTTCAACCTTCTTGTTTGTAGATCTTCTTGGCTCATTTTCATGTGTCTTGACAAATCAAAATGTTGTATTTTTATTTATTTTTCAATAAATATTGAGATGTATTTGAGGTACTAGAGAAAGGCATTGGGTCATGTTCAGGGAAGGAAAAGAGAAAGTATAGACAGTTTGTATGAAGATAGTATTTTATTAGTGAAACCATGCCATGAAGTATCCTTGTAGGTTATGATAAATAGGTTTTTAATTAATCAATTTCATTTCACAGGAAAAAATTTAATGTAGGAAAATTAGTCAAATATAAATTCCATTTAAAATATCTAAGTCAATTGTTCCAAGGATGGAAAATGTGTTCATACCCAAAATTCAGTCAGGGCTTTTCTGGCTATCTGGCACTATTTTCTTTTTCATTCAAGCAAATCTATAATTAGACAAGAAGTGGCAGGGTTATCGTTCATTATTCATATACATGGTATTAATGCAAAAAAAAGTACTAATACCAAACTTCTTAATTTCTAGAAGGAAAGATGTGTAGTCTCTTTAGGATAAACAATAAACATAGTAGAGTAATTAATTTGCCTAAGATCTTGCCACCTTTTCTTCTTTCAATGTTTTCAACTGGTCTTAGTTTTCATTTTACCTTTTGTATTGTTAAACAAACTGCTCCCTTACCTTAGCTCTAAAACTGCTCCAATAACTTGAATTATTATTTGAAATGATTGTTGAAGTAGATGTATTCTATTAATTTAATTTGAGCATCCTTACACTTTTTCCTCCAAGAGAATTATGAATGTGGCTGCAATCAATGCGACCTAGATGTGGAGGACTAAGAGGAGAGAGAAAGAGAAAAAATTAATATTTAATTGTTTTTTGGTAATGAACAGTACCATGATCATGTAGTTCAAGTTCAAAATCCTCAGGTAAGAGTGAAAAATTGAAAGCCACTCGGAAGTTATCATAAAGTCACTTGAAGGCTCACTGACTCAAGATGAAGATATCAAAAGCCTGAACATGTCACGAGTTCAAAGAAGACTAGCTATATAGATCACTCCAATAAGCCTAATGATATAGTTGGAGGAGTTTCCACTAATGAAGCTACATTGCATACTTCAAATTCTCCTAGCCTTGCTTCATGTATCAAAAAATCCAATACCATGTCCAATGGCCCTGCATCTGCCTAAAAACTATTTTGGAAATTTATATGGCTACTAGCATAGACAAATATGCAGTAAGTACAGAAACAAGTTTGCTGCATCCATACTTGTGTAAAACTATTTCTGTAAGCAGACAAATATTATATATATACATATATATATATATATATATATGAAAGAAGAGGTGTTATTAAAGGCAAAGGGTATGGGGTTGACTTAGTTTATGTGATGGTGCAGGTGCCATCGAGACCAAACACATACATACCTTTTGGAAATGGAGTCCACTCTTGTCCAGGCAGTAATCGAGCTGGCTAAGCTTGAACTTCTAATCCTCCTCCATTACAAGCTAACAAGTAGTATGGTTCTTGTATGAATTTTTTGCAAAATTAGTTTGTTAGTTGAGAAAGCTTTCTTTTGATAGATACCCATGAGTTTGATTTTATTTTATTGTCATGCCTAAGGCTACCAATACACCGTGGTAGTGGCATATGTTGCAAATATACAGTTAACAATTTGTGGTGGATACGTACACATTTACTTAGAGTAATTTTATTTTCATCTCTATTTGTTGTGTCAAGCTTATCTTTTATACATAGCAAGTATGAGAATATTCACTCTGCTCAACTCAATGCTTATAAAATACAAATATTAATTTTGAAACTTCAAAGTCAAATCCTTTATCACTCCAGTTCTAGTCTCTAGATAGAATACATTTACAATGTTAATTCCAATAAAAACTTTCTATTTTGAACTCCTTAACTAGTGTCCTTAGGGCACTAGGTAGCAAGACCCTTACCTATAATCTACATTGGGTTGCTATAGTGCATGAAAAAGCATAAATTTGTTGCTATGATCATGACACTATATAAAGGACTCGTTTACTCTAGAGGTATTTTATTTATTTGGTATTGATTTCTCTATCTGTGATTTCAGCTATTATTTATCCAGGTCTTTGCCTATGGGTACTAAATCGGCTGTTGACTTAATGGAATCTTTATCTGAGGTTCATTTTTCTGGCACAAAGCAACCAACCACTTCAGCAACTGACATGTATAAGCAACCTTTTGTGATAGGTGTGTGTTTTTTGCACTCCAAGCTGCCTATGTAGTCATAAAATCCTAATTTATCTATTTGTGTCCTGGAATTCAATGTTGGTACTTTATACATTTACTTTGTCTTTTGTTTGTTGGGTATCGTCTAATGTATAATACTGTTTTGTTATGTTCTAAGGTTCTAGAGCCCATATGTGGATTGTTTTGTTCTGATATGGCAGAGAAATGTCACCAGCCTTATTTTTCCTCCCTGCATTTGCATATGATTCCAAATGAGCCATTAGCTTTTGTCTTTAAGTGAAGAAGGACAAAGTTACCTTTGAAGACTATCATACTTAACAATTTGTATTTTTTTTTCAAAGTTGCTTTTAAAACTATTGGTGTTAGTATACATTATTAATTAATTAGTGTTGTATGAGTTTTGATGGCTTTTCATTCAGATTAATGAAAGTAACATATGCAGTAACTGGAGGTATGGTTTGAGGTATAGATACAGACTATTTAACCAGAGAATCACTGGGGAAGGTCAGGAGGATGTAGCAGAGGACTGGCTTGAGGTTTGATTTGTCTCGCTTATTTTAAATCTATAATGTTACAATAACTAATATCATGGGATACTGATGTGTAAAACCAAATGAACACTAAATAGAAGTTTAGCCCCTAGGAAGTTGTGAGGCATGACATTTGTACGTCATCAGATTCTTTGGTCATGTTCAGGTAAATCCTGGTGGAAGGTAAGTCTAAATACACTAAGTTACTTTGTAAAATCAGTTTTAGGCTATTGCTCTTAGTGGCCTTCCTTGGCAATTCTTATGGCCCTTGGTTTTCATTATTGCTGTCAATTCATATAAAGATATGATTATTTTGCTGCAGCATTGGAGAAAATTGCTAGAAATAACACTTGTAATGAGATTTATATATGTCAGCTTTGCTTCTTTATATGATTGTTGTGCGTGATAATTCCAAATTGTGCTTTGCTTCTTTATATTGTGCTGCTGCCAAGCCATATTTTCCTATAAAGATGGAGCTGATGAGGTATGCTTTTGACAATTATGTGCTTTTTATGAAACATGTTCTTTCCAACTAAATTTAAAGATTGGCATTGGGTACAGGTAAAATTTCTAAACATTACTGGATTTCATGACTTCCCTGTTTATATTTGGTTCAAAGTAGATTAACTTATATATATGGGCTTATTATGGAAATAACTGTATGCTTTTCTTTGATTTTCTAATTCGTGCTTTGATCCTTCTTAGGTTATTTGGTGATGGAACATATATGTGGGCTTATTATGGAAATAACTGTATGGTACTTTTATCCTTCGGTGAAATGTGTTTAATTTTTAGAATAAAGTGCACTCTAATTTATGGTACTTTTTTCTATAAGGCTCAAGTGTGTATTCTATAGAATTCATTACAAGATTAAGGATGTATGGTTCTTCATATACTGCTATATGGTCATAAGAACTTAAAATTATTTTCAAGAATGAAAATTGGTCATATACTGCTATATTGGAAGTATTCTGGTTTGAGACTTTGAGTAATAGAGGTTTCCATCATTCCAATATCCACCTAATTATTCTTGTGAGAGATGTAATATTAAATGTGTTTCAATAATAATTAATTTAAGATTTTTGATAATTAATTAATTTATGAAAAGATATATAAGTCTGAACTTTTATTACCAAGTGATTTTAGAGGTTCATCTTTATTATTCACAGGTATTTACTTTTATAATAAGTAAACTACTATTAGGATAATTTTTGGGTCGGTTTGGTTTAAGGAGATGTGTTCTAATTTTATTTTTCCTTTTCACTAATACTTGTACAATATCCCATTATTTTTATTTTGTTTTTTTGTTCGTAAAGGTTTGAGCAAGACATTTTTTAACATAAATCATGACATGAAGTGAGAATAAGATTAGATATTTGTAAAGTGTATCTATGCCTAAAGCTAGTAAGAGGGGTGTCAATTATATAGTTAAGCTAAACTAATGCATGGAAGGTGCTTTAAAGGGAAAATTAAAAAGGCAAGTTATGGAACCACTGACCCAATGTATTCATGTGAATCTATGTTAGAGAGTTTTACTGTTAGTGGAAGGGTGGTTCTATCTCCTATTTTGTAGGGATATGTGTAACAAACCACATGTATATTAGGGACTTGACCACTAGTTTCTAACTCTGGATTGTTGGTTCCATTTAGTAGTATATATTACTTGTTGTTATACATTTTCTTCTTTTATATTTTCAGTGTACGATGATCTACAATATAATCAAATTAACTTATTGAGAGTAAAAATAATGGCTCCTGAGCATTTAACAGTATATATTTTTTGTTGTTCAAGTCTGCATTGTTCTTTGCAGGGGTACTAATGAAGAGCCATGGTCTAAAAGAATGCACAATTATGTTTCTTTACTAAAACAAATGGCTCCTGAGCATCTTCTAGCAACCTTTGCCAAGTTATGTGCAGAAATTCTAGCCACAGCTTTTGATGGTATGCTCAATATAGAATAAAAATAATAATAATAATACTTCTGATCCTATAACTCCCTACATACATATTATTTATTATTATAATTATATATAGTTGCAATATGAATTAATAAATTAATTAGGCCACTATATATTGATGAATTTTTAAATATTAAATTTCATGAATCCAACAAAAGGATTAATAGATAAGCTTTTATGCTATATGTAATTAAATCCATAAATTTAATATCGTAAAAATAGTTGTTATATCTTTCTGATCAACTATTTAGTGCTTAATTAATATAATTTTTGGATGCTTTTGAATGGAAAAGTATTTATATTAAATTAATGAATTGATGTTAGCATTTGAGGATGTGTAAGAACTGTTGACACATGCTTTTGAACGCTACGTGAGAGGTAAGAGATTTTTTTATATTTATAAATAGGAAATATTTAATTATGCTTTATCAGCCAGTTGACACATTCCTACATGTTCTTATTGACATTAATATTGTTGATCACCTAAAAATGAGCTATATAACAACAATGATATGAAGTTTTTAATTTTATGACACATCCCTACATGACAATAGTGACGTACATGTATGTTCTATTCCATAGTTTTACATTAAAAGCTAATAGCCTAATACATAAGGTGTACTCTAGAATCATCAATTTTTTTTTTTTTAAAAAAAAAGATATTCTAAGACGGTTCTCTAGAAAACTGTCTTAAAAAGTCTACATTCGAAAACGATTTTTTGTAAAAAAATTGTCTTCGAAACTATTTTTTTTATTTTTAAAAGACATTCTAAGATGGTTCTCTAGGAAACCGTCTTTAGAAAGTCTACATTCAAAAACGATTTTTTGCGAAAAACCATCTTTGAAACTAATTTTTATTTTATTTTTAAAAGACATTCTAAGACGGTTATTTACAAAACCGTCTTAGAAGTCTACTTTCTAAGACAGTCTTTGCAGAAAATCGTCTTCGAATGTAGACTTTCTAAGACGATTTTATCAACAACCGTCTTAGAATCCTCAATTTTTTAAAATTTTATTTAAAAAATACATTTTTTTCTAAGACGGTTTTTTGGAGAACCGTCTTCGAAATTGAATCTTCTAAGACGTCCACAGAACCGTCGTGGAAAGTGTTCACTTTCCACGACATCGGCTACAAAGACAGTTCTTGAACCGACGTAGAAAGCGCTGTTTGTTGCGATAACCCTAAGTTATGGCATGGTTGGCGCCATACCCCGCGCTGTCGCGCGGGGATTCACATTAGAAAACCTGATTTTTGGTGTGGCGCGGGTCGCGCCAGGGTTGGCGCTGATAGCGTCAGACCCATTGGTTGTGGTGCTGATGGCACCGAGACGGCGCTGATGGCGCAATAGACTCGGCAAGTCCACGCTGGTAGGGTGGCTGTGGCGCCAATGGCGTGGATTGGCTGAATGGTTGGCACGGATGGTGCCAAAGGCCGCGTGGATCGCGCCATAAGTGCCCTGGAAAACCACTTTACTCTGGATTTTCACGCGGACAGCGCCAGAGGTGGGGCGGGTGGCGCCAAAGGTCTCGAAAGGTTCACGCGGTTAGCGCGAGGATGGCGCTGATAGCGCCATCTCACCGACATTGTGGCGCAGATCGCGCGGGAGGCGGCGCGGATCGCGCGGGAGTTCGGGCAGGCTGAATATATAAAGGGTCAAACGCGTTTTTGCAGGGAGATACTATTCCCTCTTCTTCTCCACGACCCCCAGCCTCCATTAATGAGTTTCCAAGCTTTCTAGGACCTTACATGTTAGTTTAAACACTTTCCTGTGGCCTAGAAACTAGTTTTAACCGATTAAAAAGCTGAAATCTTTCATCTGTTACTTGAAAACCCCTTGTGAGTGAGAGGGCGAGTTTTGGAGTGGAAAACCTCAGAGAACTTGAGAATAGGCGAGACCTACGGCGGGAGACGGACATTAGAGCTCGGAGAAGCTGTTCTGAGGTCTCCTGGGTAGGCATTGATTCTGAGACTGTTGGTGGTGGGAGCCACAGACCTGGAAAGGAACTACGAGCTGAGACCTTACCAGGTAAGTTCAGTGGTTTCCTGGGGATGAATTCCCATTTTGGTTGCACACCACACTCCTGGGGAGTGTTGGTCATGATTCATGATGCATGCATTGGCTGTGGCATTACTTGTATTGAGATTGTCTGCATTTGTATTTGATGTGTGTGCTGTGCTTGAGATATCTGTTGGCCAATAGATAAATACCGGCGTTGAGGAGCTCCGCCGTGTATTCTGGGCGTTGAGGAGCTCCGCCCATGGCATTGAGGAGCTCTGCCATATTATGACAGGTACTGACGTTGAGGAGCTCCGTCAGGGCGTTGAGGAGCTCCGCCAGGCATTGAGGAGCTCTGCCACCTGTCATATGTTATGATTGTGATGATGACTATGTTTGAGGGCCAGAGGGCCAGGCCAGTGGGCCATGTATGATGTATATGCCTGTTTATGTATTGTAAATTTGTGGGCCAGGGTGGGAATGATTTCCCAAGAACCCCGAGCTTACTGAGATATGTTATCTCACCTCGAGTGGGGCTTACATGATTTCAGGTGATATTTCTGGAAGAGCAGTCTCAGGGCAGGAGGCCCAGTTGAGACTAGGCTGCTTGACTTAGGAGCAGCATGGAGAGCTTGAAGGCTCTGTTTTGATTTCATTTTGATGCATAGTTCTGTACTCCCTCATGAAGGGCTGATATTCTTTTGTACCACCACGGCATGTGTGGTGTGGACTGTGGACACTGATGTATATATGTACAGAACTTTGATCTTATATGATATGTGACGTTCCCCTAAGTCTAATTGTCGTATATCTGATTATCTGTCTGTATGATTAAATTGTCTGGCTTTTTGATATATGATATGAGAAACTGGATCAGCAGGGGCGTGACTTATGATTTTGTATAATTGTGTTTTTTTTAATTATCTGTTATTCCATACATAATGTATCAAGAAAACGATTATACTCTTCCGCTGAGCTATATAATTGATGTTTTATGCGCTAATCTGATATTATTGATGATAACACGTCGGAGGCCTACGGGGTGTTACATTTGTAGTACTGCTAGTATAACTCAAGGACAAGTCACTCAAGAGGACTTTCATAGTCTCATCAATAAAGTCACTTATAAACTGAGGGCATGGAAGAGTTGTATGTTGAATAGGCCTGGCCAAGTAACCCTTGTTAATGTCATTATAGCCTCATTACCCTTGTATGGGATGCAAACTCAGTGGTATCTCAATACATATTCAAGTTCTGATAATTGTTTTTCATGCCTTATTTTGTGATCAATTATCCTAGTTTTTCTTTAGGATTTTTGTCAATAAATTGTATAAAATGGTTTTAGAAACTAAAAAAGATAACTTTCAATGTTTTTTTGTAAATTTGGATGTTATAAGAGTATACGATTTCATCACAACAAAACAGAACTCTTGACTAGATGGAGATGGTGAAGATTCACCACAATGAAGCCACACCTCGCCACAATGCATCAACAAAGATGAAGACCTTCAAATTAATAGAAACTAGCCACAATGAGCCAATCTCTCCCCCCAACAATGACATAGGTTTAGAAGCATGAAAATCAAGTGCATAAGTCCTTAGTGCATAATGTAATTTCGTTGTAGCGAATTATACCTTCGCTACAATGAAAATCCTCTGAGACAGAAAAAATAATGTAATCTCAGTTTTATATAAAGAACTTGTGGCATCCTAGTAAAAGACTTTTGATTCATTTGAAATTTTATGAAATAGAATCTCGACTTCAATTAGCCTAGGTTCCCTTGCTTATTATGTTTGAAGAACAACAAGTTTGTGGACAAATCTATTAGAGAATTTATTTGGGGAATTCAAATGGACATGGCATGCACATGTTCAATTGGAATACAATGACCAAGCCAAAGAGTTTTGGTGGAATACAAGGAACCAAAACACAACCCTTCAGGGTAAACTGGTTTGGGATTTGATTCACCCAGCCAACCAGATATGGGTCTCGATTCTAACCTCAAAGTATGTGAGGGAGGGAACTCTATTTGTGGCTAAAGGAAGAAAGGGTTATATTTCCTGGAATTCAATCTTTAAAGTGTTAGAGATTCTAGAGGATGGCTTCCGGATCAAATTAGGTGATGGAAACCCGTGATTTTGGTTCGATGCCTGGGTGGTTAAGGAGCTGTTAGCCAAGAGCGTTTCTTGGATGGATATCCATGACGTTCATCTCAAGGTCAAAGATGTGTTTGTATATGGCACTACCATTTAATATTCCTCATAATATACCAAATATTGCCACGTGTTTTGTAGAAGTTATTCCTGACATGTGAATGTGGCACCCTGATTCTTTAAGTGAGTAATTAACTAAGAGTGCTTATGCTTAGCTTTGAGCAGACCAGGAGGAATCAATGATGGTAGATTGGAATTGGATCTAGAAATTGAGGTGCAGGAAGGTTTCCCTAGGTGTGAGACCATGCCTAAAACATTGGGACATTGTTTGTTTTCATGTACTCACTCTAGGGCACTGTTGTTGGCATGTGGTGTAAATGTTAATTATCAGGGTTCCCTCCTCAGATGTGGAGTTACTTATGTGGCTGAGGGAACTTATTTGCACTCAACGGTTTGCTGATGCCTATCACTATGTTGACAATCTGGCTAGCTGGGGAACAAGCTTAATTTTTTAGCACTTGGCTTCTGATGCCATCTCCATTCATCCTCGAGCTGGTGCTTTGTTGACCTAGACTGCAGTAGTGTTTGGGAATGATTCTAAGCCCAGTCAAGTTGTGAGACAGGTGCCATGGCAACATCCGGATACTGGTAGCGTCATTGCGATTAATTTTGACGGGAGTGTGATGGGAAATCCACTCAGAGCGAGTCTTGGATGGCTTTGTAGAGATCACCATGGGAGCTTCCTGTTTGGGTTTTGTTGTCACATGGCTATAGTAACGTTGCCATAATATTAGCTTTATTGAAGGGACAGCAGATCTGCTGGGGTAAAGGCTATAGTAACGTTGTGTGTTATTCAGACTCCAAGTCAGCCTTGATCTAGTCCTCCAGAGTCCAGAGGCCACACGTGTTTCATCAGTTCAGTAATCATGTTCACATGATTTGTGAATTCGTAGGCAAGGATTGGTCAGTCTCTCTTCTTCACACACTTCGGGAAAGGAAATTAGTGTGTAGATGCACTGACAAATTAAGTTTTATGCAGAGCATGCAGATTCACTGGTGGTTGTTCTTAAGCAACCTGAGATTCTTATCTTGCCCTTGAAAGCGGATGTAGATGGAGTTTAGTTTCCAAGAGTTTAATTACTATTGCTTTTTTCTACTTTTTTTAGCTATTTGTAACAAAAAATAATAATTCAAAATACATATTTCCATTCTATGTATTAAGGAAAGAAAACAATATGGAGTCAATGTGTATTCAAAATATTCAATTTCATACAAATAATTAGATTATATAAAAAAATAGCATAATAAAATTATTGTTATAAATAAAAAAATCATTAAATCAACAAAAATTTAGAATCAATATTTCATATATTCAATTAAATTAAAATGTAATAATCTATCATCTAACATAAAAAGAACATTAATACTACTTCTATTGTCACCACTACTACCTACAACAATGATGATATGTTATTTATTACAATTAATTTATTCTTTAGGTTTATATGTGTCATTATTATATTTTTATTTTACTTTTCAGTAATTAAATACATTATTAGTAACTTACAATTCATTAGACATTTTGTATAGAACCAAATATTTTTAATGTAATTAAAACTTTCAATTTGTCTAAAGTGTATGAGCTAGATTACACTACAAAAAAAAAAATCGCTATTTCCGACTGATAAAATCCGTCACTAAACCTGAAAATCAGTCGGAAAAACGAAATTTTCGACGAACAAAAATCCGTCGCTAAAACGCTCGTAAGAAATTTCAGGCGTCGGAAATTTTTTTGTTCGTCGGTAATTTCTGACGGTTAATTCTGTCGGAAATACACGTGTGGGATGTAGAAAGTCGATACCTTCTAAGACGGCTTTTAAAATAACCGTCTTAGAATGTTATTTTTAAAAAAATAAAAATTGATGATTCTAAGACGGTTTTTCTCAGAACCGTCTTAGAATGTTTTTTTTAAAGAACAAATTCATGCAATCTAGTTTGTCCACTATTCCATAACGGAAAGGAGATAATTGAAATTAATCGAAGTCATAATGAAACATTTTTTCAACCAGATAAATTATCAGCCTGACAGTCTTCAGGGTCACCGTAAAAGGGTTTGTGCATGTATATGCTTTTGAAGGGTACTTTGTTTTGAAACCTTTTTTTTTCTATTAAGAGAGAGGGAGAGAGAAACAAATTTACAGCCCCAAGTTATATCATTATTATTGCATCATACATATAAAATTCTTAAATTGTCAATACAAACTCTATAATACTAGCGCTTGTGTGGTTGGTTAAAAAAGGGCTGATAAATTTACCTCAGGATTAAAGGTGAGTGCAACCTTGATCTCCCCACAGTACTTCTAGTCCTTCACAGCCTTTTGCACTCAGATGTCATTTCACTTGTAATCTTCAATTTGTTCAATATTCAGATTCCTCAAATGCTTTCACTTTGGAGTACACTACAGCCACACACAAACTGATGAAAGTATGCTCAAATTCCGAAAATTCAGTTCAATAATAATGTTAGATTATAAAAGACAGTTGATATGCATTCCACATGCAACTTGAATAACCCTTATACCATTATGGGTAGCCCAAACTTAGGCTCAACAAATACAAGAGTCAATAGATAAGTATATTTTAAGCTTAAAGAAAATATTATGTAATACAAGACGACAATGGTATGCAATTAGAAGTAAACTGAAGCCCCAAAATATTTTCACAAGCTTCTTTTTTGACTTCAAATAAGATCAGTTACCTTATGACTGCATATGCACAATATCTATAGTGTACTCCTATAGCATCAAAATATTCTATTATATTCCTTCATTTTTTATATTTTTCTCCATTTTTATTTACTTCACAAAAAAAAAGAAAATATATAGAGAGAGAGAAATAGACCTTGACCTTCCCTTCTTACCTGACACAATGCGCGAGAAAAATATTTTAAACAATTATATTATAAAATGTTCATGGATTATACCTATATATGGGCATGGTGAGAAGAAGCTCTTGTAATCAATCAAATGAGGCATTTCCCTGGAGTTGGACCATAGATATGCTTCCTTCCCATTTGAGAAGATGCTTCTCCCTCTGCTATCTCCTTTGTAATTATCTCATCTAATCTATCTTTGAGAAAAATACAAAAGTGCATGTTAAAATCATAAGTCTGTAGACGGACAATAATGCATACTTTGGATGGTTTACCATCTCATGTCATGCCTCCAGCACCATCATGAGAAACCAAGAACATGATGGTCAAGACAAAATTTATGATATGATACTAATTATTTCAACTCATGAGTATATTGATTCTTAGATAGCAACAAAAATGATGTTTATTGGCTAATATTTACCTTTCTCTGGATGTCCAAACATGCCTTTTGATTGTCTTGGTCTAAGTGGTGAATTGAGAGGGACAAAATTTCATACACAGACACAAACAAGGAAAGAAAATGGCAGGGAAACAAACAAGTACTTAAAAGGCAAGGTGGTGATTAGGAAAAGTGGGTCAATGCTTTTTATAAGAAAAAAATATATGGAATTATTATTAGATAAAAAGTTTAGATTTTTTAACAGAAATACTTAATTAGGGGGGAAGGAGAAAATAAAATAGAATAAAAACAAAATGATTAGGTTGCATTAACCATTAAAGAGAGAAAAAAGAGCCCTTTGTCAAAAGCTTGCACACGTGTTAGTTCTATTGAAAAACTGGCAAATTGGCTTTGAAAAAAAAAACAAGAAACATCAATATATACTACTTAGCAAATTCAGTTTTATCAAAATAAAAAATTATTGGGGAAATTGCTATGGACTGCAAAGTGGTATGCTTTTGTTTATTGGGTGTGTTGTATTTGTCAAAAGTTTTCAAGTATCAACCATGTATGGAAACAAAAATAAATGGATAAATGTAGAAATTGAAAGTAAGATTAAGTGGAGAAATTGAAGAACAAACCAAATACTTCCAACCATTAAAAACAGTCAAACATTCATGATTCATGTTTATTTAAAGCTTACAGGTGAACTAAGAAATTGATAGAATTTAATACTGGTTAAATAAATGTAGAAAAATACAAAAAGGAAGTTTCTAAATTTCTATTATACTTCATCATTTCATATCATAAGGTATTTTTATTCACTCTTTTCAATGGTTACACAAGTATTTATGTCATAGATATAAGTTCAAATAAACAATAAATAACCTCTTCTACATGAGTTCTTTAAATAAATTATCTTTTATTATTTATCTTACTCAATATTTTGTTTCTTCTTTTTCAATTTTTTTCTTTTAATATATGTTTCATTTTATTTTTTTTTACTTTTGTCCTTTCTTTTTTCACTTCAAATTTTTTATTTCCCTTATTTGTTTTTACATTTTATTTCATTTTATATTTTTCTTTCTCCTTTTTTTACATTTTTCTTCATATTGAAATTTATACAATTATTTGTGTAATAATTACATTACAATTTTCTGAATTTAATATTCATTTTAGTTTTAAATTATACAGAAACTTATTTATTTATAATATTATAAATATCAACATTAAGGAATCTAGAGGATTACTCACGTGTAGACGAAGCCATTCTTATCCACATCCACTAAAAATCCAAAACAAAAACATTAAGGAAAAATAGTAAATAAGGTCATATAACCAAGATCGAGCAAGGAATAACAACTACCTGTGTGATTTGTTCCACATGCCACTTTAACAAGTGTTTCCCATCAAGAGCAGCAATTGCTCGAGGACGTGGCTGGGTTTCATAAACCAACCTCACATAGTTGTCTTTGGAATTATATTGCAGGCACATGCTGAATTTTCAGGTAGACAAAACATGAGTTAAAAATTAATAGCATATCCAAACCAAGGTCAATTTTGGAGGATATTTTTTTTAGTTATATTATCTGTGATAAAATTAACTTGTTCTTGAAGAAAAATAATGACCCATTATTATTTTAATCATTATATAATCCTCATAATTCATGTTGGCATGGAGTTTCTTCTCTACAATGCATGGAACTCACTGAGCTGATCGAGTAAAACTCCAGCCACAAGACGCAAATTGGAGAATAAGTGGGAAATATAAGTTAAAATTTGATGCTTTAAAATCAAGGGAAAGATATCAGCACTAAAGAACACTATATTAAAATATATGCTTGCCATAGCAATGGGGAAATATAAGTCAAAATTCAATCATCATAGTAATAGTAAGATTTGTTAAACCCTGGCAACCATTTTGATCTATTTTCAAAATTCTAGAAGATGTTCACATTGGACCCTTAAGCTTTGTGGCAAACGATTAAAAGAAGGAACACTTATGCGAATCTAGAACTATTTGGAGCTAGTGATACATATTGGACCCAAGTCGAATCTAGAACAAATAAAATTTTACTTTACTTTTTTAATTTCAAAATAAATCTCTCTTAACTTATATAATTACATAATATTATAAATTTGTTAATTATGTATTTTCCTAATTTTTTATAGTTATAACTAATTTAAATTAATTATGTTAAAAAAGCTTACTATATGAATTGAGAGGGGTGAAATAATGTTATAATTAAAAGGCAGAAATATCCAATAGAATTTTACTAAACTAGGAGCAAAAGTCTAACTTAGTTTAAAAATGAATCCAGGGCTAACTCAAACTACTAGTAAATATATTTTAAAATATATTTACCAAAATGATGTTTCTTAATTTCCTACCTCCTCCCAAGCTTCAAACCACGTGGTGGGACTTGTCTATTTAAATGACTTTGAAGCTAACAAGTTGGATCACCTTATGCCCATTTTTAATTTAAAATAATAACTACATAACTTATATTCAAATGCCAAGATATTTAAAATAATATCTACATAACTTGTATTTATAATAATTTTTTTACACACCAATTTTTTTAAGAATCTTATAGCCAAACTTGTATACAACAAGCAAAAAGATGAAAAGTACCTATAGAGTTTTGATTGTATCTTCGAGGGATAATTAAACTATACTAGATAGGAACTTTCTATCATAGTGCAACAACATGGAAGCAAGGCACCACTTGGCACCACATCCTCAACACAAATAAGAAATAGAGGATATGTGTCAAAACTTGCTCCACAAGATTACAATCAGGTTAGTTCAGGTGTCTACATTCAATTGAATATTTAAAATTAAAATGAATAGAATAGGAGAAAATAGGAAAAAAATACAGGAAATGGGGGAAAGCTATATATGATATAATTATTAAATAAAATAAATAAAATATGTATGTGTGAAACACACTTGAAAGGTGGTTGTTATAACAGTAATATATTATGTCAATGATTGTTGTAACAATGATTCCAAAACAAAAATGAAATCAAATCATATAACAACAACTTCCTCTTCGATTACATTTCTATTATGGGTAAGGAATGAAATTTCAACAAAACTTAAACAATATAAAAATGAAAATGGTAATCATTGCTGACCTTAATGATGGCAGTGCCCTTTTTACATCACTCGATTCCACATGTGCATCATTCTAGCCATATGCCAAGTACAAAAAAGTCAATACAAGCAATATCTTGACACTTAAGTGACGATAGAAATGATAATAAAATTTGCAAGTTGTGGTGTAAAACTAACACATTAATATATATATATATATTACAACAGTAACCGCAAATTCCATTGTATGCTATTCTATGATTGCATCAACAACCAGTTTCACACTTGAAATGATAGAGTATGGTAGGGGGATATAAATACCAAAATCTGCTTAAACAAAGGTAAAAGAGGGATTGAACTGGTATAAATTAAGAGAGAAAAAAATGATTGTTTGTTGAAATTCTTTTGATGATGACTGTCATATCTAATCTGAAAGGCTTGGAGGAGAAGGGAGCACTTAATCCCTCCAATGCTCTATTATTAACTTACAGGCAACAATTATTTTCTTATTATTCTGGACATTATTGAAGGTAACGGTGCTACCTTTTCACACAAGGGTGGTCCTCCAAATTACATCATTTACACCCATAACCTGATTATGTTAGATAAAGTCAAGTACTTGACACTTTTGAACCTAGCATTACCTACAATTGTTTCAGGTTAGAGATGGTAGTAGAATTTAATTAGAGAAATGAGAGAAACGTAAAGAAGAAAAGACTGTGGTTGGTTAATTGAATGAAATAACTCAGAATAACTAGGAATAGGATATGCTAAAAAAGAAATGAAGTTGAGCTGAATCAGGAAGCAAGCTTTAAGCAGATATTTATATTCTAAAAAAGTCCAATTAGAGAGAAATACTCATCTAAAATAGAAAAAAAAAAGAGTCCAGTTAGAGAGCAACATTCATCTAAACCAGAGAGGAACATTCATCTAAACCAGAAAAAAGGAACCAAAGTTATAGGATGTGCAATGCACTTTAAATAAAAAGTTTAGAAGTATATAAAATGAAAACATTCTTCCTAAATAATTTTACAGGATAAGACATTATAATAGCAACAACAAATACAAAGTGAATTATAGAAGCATTACTTCAAGCAGGACAAACCCAATAAAAAATCTTTCACTTATAAATTTTTCTGCTGAATGAAAAAGAAAACCATATGATGACAAGAAGGATCATACATTACCATAAGACCACCAATTGCTTCTTCATATTGTTACTTTGATTAAGAGAAATGTCAATGAATTGATATAAATTCAAATATGTCTCTTTAATATAACTATTACTAATTCCCAAGTACAAATAAAGGCAACTACCACTGGTTGAACCAAAAAAGGGGACCATCACATGATAAAAAGCAGAAATACATAGCAAGTTAGTAATCTACTTGTTCTATACTACTGCTTAGATTAAGGAAATATGTTCTGTAATGGCAAAAATTCACTCATGGTCTGAATTTACAAATCAAGGAACACTCTATGGATCTGCTTTGACTCCAATATTTTGAACCTTGTTCCAAACATTGCATCAAAACTTGACCCCCCACCAAACCAGCGCTCCAACAAACATCAATGAAATCACAATTAGGCATTTAGGCAGGGTTTAAATAAAGTTCAAAACAATGGCCCAAAAGTAAGGCTCAATCGAATAATTATGCAACTGAAATTTAGAGAAAAAGGTATATAATGCACTTCATAAGCCTCATTGATTTCGTGAAATTGCACCCCACAATTGCTCCTTCTGCACACATCTGGATGGTACTGAAGCAAACACAATAGAAAACCAAGTAATTAATTAATATTATTCCTAAATATCAATTGCATCAATTGGGATAAAATATCAATATAAGGGTTGGGATTGAAACCTGCAGAGTAAGGTGTCTGAAAGCCTTCCTAACCTTAGATTCAGAGGCACCTCGTTGTATTCTTAATGTCTTGTAAGGATCTATGACAGAAGAAGAATAAGAGCAATTAATCTTGGATTTGTTCATCTTGGTTTGCTTCCTTTCCTTGCTGCCTTTGAATCGCATATAAGAAGCAGTTGCAGCAGCCATTTGCAAAGCAAAAAGTTTTGTCTCGAATGGAAACCAGCTTCCAAGCAAATCAAAGAAGAGGAGAACGAAAAGAATACTCACCTGTGCCTGTGACGGAGGAAGTGGTACAGTTGACGGAGCTTGGCCTGCTTGACGCCAGAGAAGGAGAACGCGTGTTTTGTGACTTTGAAGGCTAGGGTTCAGCTAAGATGGTTTTTTGATAAATGAAGATTTCCGACGGGTTGATAATCCATGGTAAGATGCCGTCGGAAATGACAAAGCTTTCAGACGGAAGGAGTGCAGTAGGAAAGAGGCCGTCGAAAATGGGGTTTTTTTTTTGTAGTGTTAGTATAAATATAAAAAAAGAATATAGTTAATTCAAATCTATATTTAGAATATATATATATATATATGTCAGTGTAATTAATTTAATAAATGTATTCATAAAGTTGATCTCATTAAAAATGGTTTCAATCCTCTTTATTAAGGTATCATATTTAAATCTTATAAATAAAAAAACATAATTAAACACTACAAAAAAATAGTGTTTTTTTGACGGTTTTATTTTGGCAGTCTCAATAAACCGCCACAAATGTTATAATCTTTTTAAAAAAGTTAACCATAAGTCATCAATTATGCGTGTCACAGTGATAATTTTATTAGTCTTCAATTTCAAAATTTTAAGTATAACCCCTCTCCTTTCAACCCCTCAATCTCCCTCACCAGCACCTTTTCCCTCTCCCACCACACCCTCCTCCTCCTCAACCCTAACCCCCGCCCCTGGCTCGTCAAGCTCTCCCTCGACCCACCCGCCAACACCGTGTGTCTCTTCCACCCTTTCTCTGGCTTCCCCATGACAGCTGGACAGTGATCCTCGACATGCCTACCCTCTACGATGACGTCTGCGTCTTTAAGGACAACCTCTACAACGCCGATGGTAATGACCGCACCATCACAGTACGGTCGAATGACAGTGGCCTCACCCTCGCTGTCGAGCCTATCTTTGGTGGCAACAAGAAGTTCCTCGTGGAGTTCGAGGGCGCGTGCTGCTCATCGACATGTTCCTCTCCAACTACTACTTCTGCACGTAGGGTTTGTTCTACGAGGATTTCGACAAGGACGATGTGAACGAGATAGGGTTGGAAAGGACAGTGAAGTTTGACGTGTTCATGCTATTGTCACATGGCAGAGAAGTTTTCCTTCTCAATTTTTATACTTTCATCATAGTGCATATTAAGATTAGATTGCCATTTGATTGACTATTAACCATGGTTAACACAAATGATGTTTAACCTTTTACCAGGTGAAGTTTTTAGTGGAGCGGAATAGTAATAATGCTCTTCATGTTCAAGTTATAATTGGGACTCTTATTTTTCAGGTATCTTGTTGAGTTTAAATGTTAATATACCTGAATTTAAGCATGCACTTTACCTCTCTGAAATTTTTTCCAAATTAACTTTATTATACAAGCTCAAAGATCTTATAATTTAGAGATGCAATTTGTAATATTTTTTTATCTTAATATACATGAATATCTTACCAAGATATATTGAGATTTGTCTTATAAACTTGATAAAATGTAGCAGTGGGAAACTGTAATTTGTGGTTGAAATGACACTATTATGTGTGTAAACTTTTGAAAACAAAGCGTTGGGAAGTAAAATGTATCATGGTGTTGGATTTTCGGTGAAGAGAATGACCACAACTTGGAATGGCAATTGATAGTACCAAAGTCCCTCTTGTTGTGAAGCATAGGCTTGCATGTGAGATGGTGAAATGTTGCCAATAGGTCTGATAACAAGTCTGTGGCCCTCCTTAAGCAACTGCCTGACACTGCTGAGAATTTCATGTCCCTGAAGCCCCATTTTAAGGCACTTCTTAGGCTCGTGAAGCCGGCAATGGATGTAACCATGTGCATTGTTGAATTCAAGGAGCTACCATCTGAATACATTTTAGAGGATACTCCTCCCATGTCTGTTGCAAGTACTCACATTCTTATTGCTTCTTATTGGGTCATCAGAATTATTGTGGCTTGTTCCTCAGAAATTGCTAGTCTCGTAGGCATGAGAAATGAGTAAGCATAGTGTAGAGTTCCATCATTTACATCAACTCAATTGTTTTTTGAAAAAGTAGTGATCCCCATTTTGTTGATTGCAGATCCATTTCATCAACCACAGAGGCATGGGAATTATCTAGTCTGGCTCACAAAGCTAGCAGTATATATGAACACCTCAAGAACCAACTGGTTTTTTGCTATCAATATATCGGTGGGTTGGCAACTAAATTTGGATATATCTATAAACTGAACTCAAGATTCTTCTAATTTAAAGGGTTTTGAATTAATGTGTTGCTTGAGAGTTTTAGTAAGTGTAACGTCTCCTTTTACTCTCTCGTGCTTGATTGATTTTAGATGAAATCTTGTGACCACTTTGGATTAGGATCAGATTAGTTATAAATTTTATGAAAATTCTTTTCGCTTTGCTTGCAAATTCTATTAGTCATTTATATCATGAACGAATTCTCTCTTCACGGTTTAATTATAATGATCAAGTACAGTCCAACAATACAGACCAAAGTATAGTTCATTATACAGTCCCAAATACAAGCCAACGTAAAATACAAATAATCAAATTCTAGTACAAATCATCAACACATCTTCATCATCTTTTCTTCAAAATCCTTCTCAGCTTATGCTCCACTGTTTTCCTGCTCGCCCAAATACATTGGGGTCATCACAGGTGTCAACCACAGACACAATAGGGTAAGTTCAAGATAAACAGAGTTTAAATATCAGAATAATTTCATCAATAACCAACATAACATTTATTATAAGAATTGCATGGAAATGCATGATGCATGATTTATCAACTATTCAACACATGGCCATAGTCAAGATAGCCCCATCCCAGTGGCACAGATTGGATCGACCAGTCAGGATAGGTCAGTGTTGCAAAAGGACTCACACCCACACAACATGTGATCATCATGGGTAGGTGATCTCCCCACTGTGGCTACCCCCCAGCTTAGACACCCTTTGTCTAAACGCTCGTCTCAATCCTCAGCTATCTGACAACTCCTCTTGAGGTCAACATCGCGGCTTAACTCCCGCAGGGCAACACGGCTTAACCCCCGTAGGCATATGCATATGAATGAAACATGCATGAATAATCATTCTCATATATCATCATCCATATTACTCTTTCGTTAGTATCTCTATAAACCAAAGGTCATCATATTCAAAGGCACGTCGATAATGATTATTTCATACGCACAACTTCGTTTCATTCATCACATAAAATTTTTTATAAATCATATATCAACCACACGGTTCTCAAGCCTTAAGCAAAATTATTTCATTAATCACTTAATAATCAATCTTAGTTGCATAAACACTTGAAAAATGATGTAAAACTTTATTCCACACACCGTACAAATCATTTAAATATTTGTATTCATTCAAGGGTTCACAATTATTCTAGCCATATATTTCTTAGAACAAATAATAATACATCAAAGCTTAAACATTTATTAAAATAGGTAAACATAATAAATATGATTACAACATATAAAATTTAATACGTAAACTTAGGAATTTATAGAATAGTAAATAAAACATAAACTTTAGTGAAACATTTGCTATATAATACTATCTTTCAAATGGTTTTATTTATTCTTTCAAATGGTTCATAATACTCAAAAGTTTAAACCTCTTAATTATTCCCTTACCAAGTTAAATTAAATTTATTCCTTCAATCAATCCTTTATTAATCCAAAATCAAATCAATTATGCTCCAAAAATAGTTATACTACCTATGATTTTAAATTACTTAACCTCTATCTAAATTTAAGTTATTTAATCACTTATAATCTTAGAATCAAATCACTTAACTACATGTCCATTCATTAATTTATCACACATAGTAAATAGGGCTTAAATTTCTTTTTAGAGTAATTAGAAATTTTAGCAAAATTCATATTTAAACTTTGCTTATCAAGAAACTTCCCATACCTTGTTTTCCTTAAGCTTTTGGACAGCTTTTCCTCTTTAAAATTGAATCATCTTTGCTCCTAGGGTTGCTAGTCTTCACGTAAGCTTCCAAGGGTTAAGC
>PYAF01003759.1:34996-66700 GCA_007407185.1 Glycine tomentella
TTAGAACTATTTTTCCAAAAAAGCTTGACTTATTTTAAGTTCCAAATCAATTGCTTAATGCTTTTATGATGTAATGCATGAATGATTATCAATGGTATGCATGCAAAAACTTGGATCATCAGAAGGCTTCCTTTCCTTTTACATTTAATCACAATTTTAATCTTCAAGCCTTCAAGCATGTTGAAAGTCAAAACCTTTCTAAGTCTTTATAAAGCTTCAATCTTTAAGAGCTCCCCCTCAAATCAACAGGAAGAAGAGAAGAAGATTAGAATATGAGGTTATTGCTTTGTTCAAAGACAAAAAAATGGAAGAGAAGTTTGATGGAAGCTTTGTCAACAAAAAGGTGGTGAATGGAAGATACATTGATTTGTTGGAGATCAAATAGTGTGGTTTGACATTCTGTGTTTTTTGAAAAAGAAGAAGTGGACAAGGTTCTTGGATGTACATGAACCTATCTACCCAAGGTTGGTTAGAGTCTTCTTTTGAAATAACAATAAACACACAAATGAAAGGGGGGTTGAATAGTGTGTTTATCAAAGATGAAACTTTTGTAACCTTTAATGCAGATATAAATAGATATGAATGTGTGGCATGTCAACACGGGTTTTAATAAAGATAGGTTTGATCATCCAGTGACTTAACAGGAGAGAAAGTACATAAAAACAGTTTTCCACATAAATACTTGGTAATAGGGAAGTGACAGAGATTGCTAACAGAACGCTTAATAAACCATTATGGAGAGAAGTAGGAATAATTAAAATATACTGGTTCACTCAACCTGAACTACATTCAGTTCTCTTTTATTCAATAGTAAAGGGTTCCACTAATCAAAACTTAATTACAAAATTTTGTATTAGTCATCCAGTAATTTCAGCAGAGTTTTGATTAAGATATATTCTTGCTTTCTTGTCAATTTTTCTCACTCTCGCTTTTTTGATAGAGACTGCCTTTTATAGACTTCGGTGAAGGATACATTACGGAATCAGTGTCGATCCCTTGAAAAGACTGTTGTCTCAATTGGAAAATAAGGCTACATGGCATGCTCTGATTTGCGAGGAAATGAACAATAGTACAAACAACGTCGTATGATCCTTGTCCTTGACGAAAGTGATGTTTAAGGAATATTTTGTGAATACCTTCTATTTTCTTCTATTATGTCATTTCCTTAAATTCAAGACGTTAGCAATTCAAAATAAAGAGAGGCAAAATGAATTTGTATGAGATAGAACACATGTAGTTTCCTTTTTTGGCTATCGTAGACTTTTTTCTCAATGTTGATCATTCTAAAAGGATGTGTGAGGTTCATACTAACTCGACACAAGAGATGACCAAACCGTAATGTATAACATTGATTACCATAATGAGTGGGTGACTTTTGGTTTTAGCTCGTTGGACGCTAGATAAATAACAAATAGGGCATTTTTTCTTGGAGTGTGGACGATATAGAAAGTCGTTTAACACATTGATCGTGTCCACTTTCAAAAACTCATTAAAACATCAATAATTTATACTTATTGTTATTCATCAAAATCCAAGATAGATGAGAAGAGTGGTCGTCCAGATTTAACATCTTTGTTGCTGCTGTGGTGGACAGTAGCAACTTCACCTTAGAGGAAACTTTAAAGGGAAATGAGATTTTGATATCAAAACAGCTCTTAGCATATCTTCTAGTGGTACCTGCTGATAGAAAAAGCCTATCAAGTCAACCTCTAATGTGTCTTATGGGATGCTGATGATTCTGGTCTTCAAACATTTTGGAGTCCCCTTGAAGGATGAAGCCAAGGATGAAGAAGTGTTGAATTCAGAGGGGGGAAAAAATGTTGCAACTTTGAAGTTGAACCCCCGACCTTGGATGAAGAAAGCCTGCACATATTTTGATGAGGAGGATTCTCAAATCAAGGAAAAGAAGAAGAAAAGATGAAGGGGAAAAGGAGAAGAAAGAAAAGAAAGGCAGTATGTCTACTAAAAGACCTTCACCCCCACTCTCTGATTTGATCAGAAGTGGAGGAGATTGAAGGTAAGGGTTGTGAGAAGCCCTCAGTCTATGTTTGAGGACGTGGAGAAGAAGGCCTCAGAGAAAGAGGATAGGAAAGATACCATTTCCTTTCATGTTGTTGAAGTTTCTGCTTTAAAAAAGGATCCTTTTGACTACAGCTTTTTCCATGAATCTTCAAAATAAATTTTTGAGGAAGAGAAGAAGGATAAAGAAGAAAATTCTAAGCCTTAGAATGAAGTGGCAACAACTGATATAGGTGATTGATCTGCTCTAAATGAGGGTGTTGGGGCTCAGAAAGCAGAAGCTCAGAATGAGACTATCCACCCTTCTCCATTCCATTACATTATTTCCCTTATGAGTCAGCTACTGTAGAACCTTATAAAGTTTAGAAAGAGGTTCCTAATGTACACATTCCTTCTCCTCCACCTGTTTCTGAACCTTCTACTAGGTCAGTAGAGAATATGCCAAACTAAGTGGACAAGCAAGTCAAAAAGATTCATTATAACCAAAAGTTGTTGTTCTCCAATATTGATAAACTTCAAAAGACTCATAATGACTTATTTGATTGATTCCTCCACTTTGAGGAATGGGTTTCTGACAAGACCATACCTTCCTTCATTCCTAAAGTTGCTCCTATGTAGCATGAGCCTCCACAAGCACCAAGAGCAACAATGCCTACACATTCATCTTCCTAATCATCAGAAAATTCATTTCCTATCAAGCATGAATGATGTCCATCCTTTATTCCTCCCTTACTATTTTTTGCTTGATAACAAAGGGGGAGAATTTTAGGAGAGATTGGTTTAGGGTGTAGATCAATTTTTATAGGATCATGTGCTTATTTATATTTTTTTCCTTGGCTACTTGCCCTTTTTTGTATAATCATATTGATAAATGAAAAATTGATGTTGATTAGATGGTATACATTTTTGTGTTTGTTTCTATCATTGCATTATGAATTGTGTTGTTTATTTACTTAATCTCTTTATAATGCATAAATTGAGGAAGAGATTCCCCATTATTTGATAAGAAACAAAACTAATGTACACTTCCAGGGGGAGTTAAAAATAACAGGTTCAAAAAGGGTATTGTCACCCTTTAAATTTTCTCCTAGTTGTAACAAACCATTAGCAATGCAAATTGTATGGATGATGGTAGTATGTAATGACTAACATTCTACCTGTTAGGTCAAAAGATATTTGTGTCTTAAAAGTTGCGTATTATGCTTTGTGAATTCTGCATCTGACATGATCTGTTATACCATTAATGGATGGCATTTAAGATTTCATTTATTACTCTATGTCTGGGATTCATTTTGCATAAGACATTCTCCTAGGATCTTTCGATTCTTATGAAAAATAAATGAAGTTCAAGATCTGGAAGTTGCCAAACACCATCAAAAGATGTGCATTACTGGTGACAGACCTGCTCTGACTTAAAGTAAGTGGTTTTCTGTTGAAGTGATCAACATGAAAGCTCACAAGAGTAGTTTTCCAGCATGAAGGAGTACGTGCATTTAATGCAAGCATTAAATGATCCAATGGCCACAATCTTCATATGTGACCTCATGTGAATAAAGCTATCCATTTAGAGACAAAGCACACTTTCCTAGAAGAGTTCTGTCAAAATACAATGAACACTCTTCAAATAAACCAAGAGGAGGGGTGAATTGGTTTAAACCAGGTATTTAAAATTTTACTTAAAACTATTTGCAGAATTTGAAATCTAGATCGTATCACTTAAAACCTTTTTCAAACCAGAACTTTTCTTTCAACAAGATCACCCTTGTTATGCAAGTAATGCCAGAAAATGTCTTGTTGATAATTTCTTGACTACCTAAAAACAAACAATGAGAAATATACAAAATTAGAATAAAAAACTCAGCGATCTATACTGGTTCACCTACAAACTTGGAGGCTACATCCAGTGACTTCCAACCAACACTAGGTTAGAGTTTTCACTAAAACAAATATAATTCTTTATAAGCTATTACAACAAATCTCCCTTGTCAAACCCAGACAAAGAATCAAAATCTAAACCCTATAGATTTCTTAAGATCAAGAACCAGAGAACACTACTCTGTTCTACCCTCTAGAGAACCCTTCTCCAGAAACAGCTTTAAAGAAACTATTTGCTCTTAGGAAAATACACAAAATTTTAAGCAAACAAATACTATCACAGTCCAGAGTTCAATAAAGATATCACCTCATGATCCTTAGCATATGAATGAGATGAATACAACCAATCAAACAGAGTTTGAGTGTATGAATTGCAAAGAACAACTTTCTTGAAGACTCTTGTTAAGACTTTGCTCAAAACTTCATCAATAATGAATAGTGAATCTTAAGTTTTGATTTAGAATGTTATTCACTCAGAACTAACTTTTTCTCAACTTCTAAAGCTTTGGGAGTATTGGGTATTTCGCAAAATTGAATTCTAAAAAACTTATTAAAACTATAGACCCATAAGCTTTTTATAGAAAAATAGTTTTAACAGAGTGTAATTGATTAAACCGTAAGTATAATCGATTAATTAAACATATGTAATCAATTAATACATTATTTAATCGATTAATCTGTTCTTGAGCTTTCTGGAAATTTTTCACGAACAATTTAATCGATTAATACGTGATGTAATCGATTAAGACAGATAAGCTCAAAACTGTAAAAAAGTCTTGGTAATCGATTACGCCTTACTGTAATCGATTAAGGCATACTCTTCATTTTAGACAAAATGAAGTAAGTAATCGATTACGATTTTCAGTAATTGATTAACACAAATAGACATATTTTGAAATAACACTTGGTAATCGATTACACAAGGGAGATAATCGATTAAAGTGTTCAACATGGCTTTTCCAGAAATAAACACAAGCATGTAATTGATTATATACCAATGATAATTGATTAAAGCAGTGTATAAAATGATTTTTCCAAAACATTAAGCCATGAGGTTTTCTTTGTAAATGAAAACATTTTAAACTTATATTCTACATATGAATGCATATGAATGAATTATGCAATGCAAGGATCACTAGGCTATGAACTTGAACCACTTAGACAATTACAAATGCTATCAAAATGATTGGGCATTCATATGTATGTTGTTAAGATCTTCCCAGTTATTGCTAAGATTCTGAGTTAATGGGCCCTTATTGGGCCTCATCATATTAGGCCCATATGCTGGGTCCATAACAGTTGTCCCCCAGCCCGGTAAACTAGTAGTCCGAGTTGCCGGGTGTATATTATGTTGAACTTCCTGTGCATCACATTTGATCGCGTTTGCCAGTATTTCGTTTGCCTTTGTCTTGAATGCTGACCGTGAATTACCCCCAGACATTTAAGCTGGGTTGAATTCTGACCATGAATTTTTATTCCTTCTTGTGATCGTCAATCATCTGGGTTTCGGGGTTTATCTGTTCTAATCAACATGTTTTTCCCTAACCCGGATTATTATGAGACACTTATCCTGGAGGGCTGGTACAACATTTATATTCTGAAGGACCGGTACATCATTTATATCCCGGAGGGCCGGTACAACATTTATATCCCGGAGGGTCGGTACAACTTTAATTAGTTGATATAATTCCATCTTTCAACTTGATCCCAGTTTTTCGTATATTCCGGGTTGTTTATTGATTTGCAACCATGGCTATCCATATCCGAGTACTCAGTGTGTTTCGGTCCTCCTGGATTTGCACATTCCTGTTGCCCCCCAGATTTGAATAGTTACAAGGGGCCCCACATCTCATATATGAGGAATGGGGAACGTCTGTTTTGAAATTGGTTTTACAGCTATCTTATCCTTAGCCATAGCACACTGTCGGCATGCAGTTTTTCCCATTCAATACATATGTGCATTTAATGCTATGTTGTTTCATACTGCGCGCTAATTGTAAATTTTTAAATTGATTGGTCTTTTTTGCCCCCAGACGTGACGCTTCGCACACGTTCGACGGTTACGCGACATTTCGTATGCATTTGATGGTTACGCTTGCACACACGTCTGACGGTTACACGATGTTTCGCACGAATCCGACGGTTACCTTTGCATCCTTATTTGTGTTTATATATATCTTCTTTCATTTGCATTTGCATATTCTTGCTTCGTTGCTTCTTCTTTCAAAGTATCCTTTGTGTTTTCTAAACCTTCGCTTCTGTTATTCCCAATGTTTCGTCACTCAGAGTTTAGGAAATCTTCGCAGAAACAGGTATCCCTACTACTATTAAACTTCTTGTTTTTGCTTTTGTTTTGATTATAATTTGTTGATTCTTCTTGAGGTGACTTCAATCTTTGGTCGTTTTCTAGGTCTAGTTTCTTTGTTGTTTCTTTGTTGCGAATATTTTGGTTCTTCGAATAGTTTTCTTGCACCATTTTATTTTAACCATCGGTAATGAGCATTTTTCTCTCAAAGAGGCTAGGTTACGCCAAACCATTCCCCCTAGGGTTGGGTATTGGTTATGTGGTCTACCACTTTCTGAAGAAGAAAGGGAAAAAGCTCTGTTTCACTCATATACTGGTGGAGTCAACATAAAAAAGAAAGTCAAAGTTCCTGAAAACAAAATTACTTTAGACAAGACTAGGGTTCGATTTGACGTTAGGGCTTTCCCTAATAGTCCTCCTTCTTTTTCTCCTGGTTCTAAACTGCAGAACTCAGGTTCTTCGTTGCCCCAAGGTATTGTCACCCTTTCCTCAGAACCTGTCTTTGAAACCCGGCTTGAACTGTGCTTCGACTGTGTTTATGAAAGTACCAAACTCTTAGAGTCCGACTGCGATTCTATGGCTGATTCGCTACTGGGATCTTGTCGTCATAACCCGATCCTTATCTCTAAGTCGAGTCTCGCCAGGCCATGTATTTCTAGTTTTGTGCTGTGTAGTCCTCTTGATTATGCTAAGAACATTGACGGGTCTACCTCATCTTTATCTCGGATGATTCTTGTAGTCCAACAAATTCTCCTCGCAGCCCAAACTATTCTTCTTCAGGTATATCACTGTTTTAATGATTTTTATTTGTTTGACGTAGGTATTTATGGACGACCCGTCTTCAAAACAAGTTGCTGAGTCTCAATATGCTGAATCTCATTTCGGTTCTCCTTCCCCTTCCATGATTTCCAAATTCTCTTGGGTCACCCACGAAGTACTGCATATGTTGTCCGAGTTGAATTTGGAGGACATTGTCGCACTCCCTGAAGGGAATCAAGAAAATTTTTGCATGCGCCCCTAATAAAGACGAGCCTATCTGGTAGGACGAGTAGGGAACCCCCAAATAAAAAAGGATGGACATCCATCCAGGGCTATACTGAGCGCAAGCTCTTCCTTGTATATAGAGACTCCTTTAAAAACTTTAAAAAATAAGTATTTCAAAGTTGCTGTCAAACCCGTCAAACAACCTTTTTTTCTTTGTTCTGATGATTCCAAGGACGTAGAATGGAAATTTCCATTCTTTTGGTCTCATACCCACCATGAGTTTTTACCTTCCACCTACTGTTTCGAGGAAACTAACTTGTCGAATTCTGATGCTTTCTCGATTACCCGGATAACTACTTATAAGGAAGCTCACGGTCATCCCAGTGTTGCTTCCTTTATTCACAAACATCAATCCGGGTTTCCCGCTCAATTTAGTATGATCATGTCCATTGTTGTTTTGTTTATACATGACTTTGCTTGTTTTAACTATTCCTTTGCTTTCATTTTGCAGCTGCCGATATGGGAAAGCAACCAGCCCCGATCTCAAATCCGGCTTCCGGTATAGAGAAGCCACCACCTCCCACCTCGGCTTCCTACAATCCACTGGACTCTAAGCAACCGAGGCGATCTCAACCCCCTCCTTTCCTCGTCGCTTTAGCGTCAAGAAAAGGTTCTACGGCCATTGGCCCTGGGTCAAAGAAGCGAAAGATTTCCGAGGCCCAAAAAGGTAAGGATCCAACTGCTCTGATGACACCTGCTTTAGAGGCCTCGAAGGAGAAGACTCCAACTGCTTTGACAGCACCTGCTCCAATAGTGACCTCAACCTAGGCACTTGCCCCTCCACTCGCTTCGGGTACCTCTTCTTCCATCGGAATCGGGGTATAACTGAGGAACTCTTCCGCGTTGTTCAAGCGCCGAAGCACTTAGCGAATCCAAATCCCTTCTTGGATGCTGAAATTCAAGAGCTCAGCCTCATAGAGCTTAATGTCATGAAGTGCTCGTCCCTGGTTCAGAGTTTAGCGATCGTGAAGACCAGGTATGTCAGGATTTTCAATGAGCTTCAGGCATCCAGGGAGGAAACAAAAAAGACTCGGGAGGAACTCCTTGTAGCTTAGAGCACTGCTACAAATGAGCTTCAAGCATCCCGAGAGGAAACAAAGAAGATCTGTGAAGAATTGCTTGCGGCTGAGAGCACTACAGCAAAGCTAAAGTCTAATGTTGATTCCGTACGGCAATAGAATGTTGTCATCATAAAAAAATTTAAAGATTTGAATGTGTTGTATGAATAATAGGTTCAGACATTGAAACAACTGAGGTAGACTTGCGTATACAAAACTGATGTTGCTAACTTGAGAACCCAGCTCTCAGCAGCTGTGGAGGGGTCCTTTAATAATACGTTGGAGCAAATTCACTTTTTAAATCCCGGGATTGAATTTAATGCCTCCGGTATGCACTTTAAGGCTTCATTTGTGATGGCAAGTTGATGTCCCTTCCTTCTCCTTGCGAAGATTCAACAACTCAAGTGGATGAAGGACAAACCCGCGGAGAGGAAGAGGTCACTCCTGCCAGTCAAACTGATGACCAAGCTCAGTCTCGGGCAGCTTGAGTATTTGAAGGGCTGGGATGTCATTGTAACTGTAAAATTTTCTTTTTCTTGTTGGGGCCTTTGAGCCCCTTTTGAATTTGTATTGAACATTGTCGGGCTTGTTCCTGGTTTTACTTTGCTTATCATTATATTTAACGTTTTGCTTATAATTGTAACCCGTTTTTAGAATTTCGCTCACTGGCGCATGAATCCATACTATATTGGATTCTATTAAATGATTTGGCCAAAATCAAAAATATCTTTCGCAGTGTGCATATATATCCATCTAGTTTCAACGACCAGGCATTATATTGTGCAAAGATTCATTTTATCTTTGCAACATGTTCTGGGTTGTCATAGCTGAACTTAATCCCAACAAAGATTAAATTGCTACATGTAGAAATTGGATTTTTAACCAAACATTCCTACATTTCAGCCTGATCACGATTTAAATAGCATATTTCTCTTTGCCAAGATAATAATTTTGATGCATCATATATATCAAGGTTTATTTTTATACCCCCATTTTATCTAAACCCGGATATAAGTATCTCGATTTCAGATTTTTAACTTGGCATTGTCTAAGTTTTATTAGCTGAAGGTTTTGACCAGTTCAGGTTTTATCCTTGAGCAATGACTTCTTAAGTTTTTAACCTTTTCTTGGGCTTTACCCTCAAGATCTCTTATAACTTGAGTTTTTAACCCGCTTCAATTTCGGAAGCGTCCTCCCTTACTCTTCGAACTTGGTTTCTTTTTAGGTGACTTTACATATAAGTCCGGCTTTGTTCGCCATAGCTTTTTCATCCACATGAAAGTTTTAACTACGTCTGCCTGTCTTTTCACAACCGATCATGATGATCGATTTCCTTTGTTAACACTTTTTGTATATGCCAAGTCACAATAAAGACAAAAATGCTTCATTTATTTGCAAACTTGCTATAAAATGGCTCATGATCTCAATAATGGAGAAACAACATTGTTGCTAAATTACGCTTACAAATCCTAATTAAATGAAACTTGCCGAAATCACGGCATATTGATCCTAACAAAGGAAAATTTTTGACTTGAGATGAAACTCTGGAACTGGATCTAATTGTAGTACACTTTTAGTTTATCCGCGTTCCAGGTTCGTTTAATTGTCTTCCCATCCAGGGTTTCCAACATGTAAGCTCCCTTGTCGAGTTCCTCTATAACCCGGTAAGGTCCTTCCCAGTTGGCTGCTAACTTTCCATCTCTGGCATTTTTGTTTCCAATATCCGCTCGTCGGAGTACTAGATCACCCTTGTCGAAGGTCCGGGGCCTCACTTTCTTATTATACTTGGCGGTTGCCAACTGTTTTGCCACTAAATCCTGGCAATGTGCCGCAACCCAGACTTTGTCAATCAAGTCCAACTCTATAGCCAGAGCTTCATTGTTCTTTTCTTCCTCTTCTTGAAGAACGTTCTTTTTTCTTCAAGATGGTTGACCAATCTCAACTGGAATCATTGCCTCACAACCGTACGTCAGTCTAAATGAGTTTTCTTTGGTAGATGTTTGAACAGTGGTCCTGTACCCCCATAGAACATAATACAGTTGTTCAACCCAGCTGGAATCGGCATCTTCCATATGCTTCCTCAACTTGTCTACGATCACTTTATTTGCAGCCTCTGCTTGCCTGTTTGATTGTGGGTGTTTCTACAAAAGTGAAATGGTGCTTGATCTGGAACCCGACCATCATGTCTCAGAACCTCTTATCAATAAACTGAGTTCCATTATTTGTCACAATTTCTCCTGGGATGCCAAACCTGGAGATGATGTTTCTTTCAAAAAACCTTTGCACCCGGGCTGAAGTTATGGTGTTGATCGAGTCCGCTTCTATCCACTTAGTGAAATAATCCACTGCGACTATTAGTCACTTCAACTGTCCTTCTACTGCCTTGAATAGTCCCAACAAATCCATTCCCCACTTAAAAAGGGCCATGGAGCTGAGATGGATTTCAATTCAGCGGGCGGGGACCATATTATCTTGGCATGCTTCTAGCAACTTTCACATTTACGTACATGACTCTTTGAGTCAGCTTCCATAGTTGGCCAATAGTAACCTGCCTGCAGGGCTTTCCTTGCTAATGCTCTGGCCCCCATGTGTTGGCCGTTGATTCCTTCATGTATCTCGGTCAGCACATAGTTTACCCTATCCGGGTTCAGACAAACCATCATCGGGGTATGTAACCCTTTACGGTACAAGTTGTCTTCTACAATTGTGTACATAACAACATCACGCACCAATTTCTTGGCTTTTAAAGTATCATCTGGCAGGATTCCTCTTTCAAGGTAATCAACCATGGGCCTTCTCCAGTCTTCAACATCTGAGATTATCATTACACAACTCAATTTAGGAACTTCCTACTGGATCACTGTCCTATGATTTCCTGGACCTTTGGTGCTCGCCAGTTTTAATAAGATATCAGCTCGGGAGTTTTCCCCTCTGGGAATGTGATTAATAGTAATTTCATCAAATTCGGCCATAATTTCTTTGACCTTATTCAAATATTTTTCCAACAATGGCCCTTTCACCTGGTACCGCCCCTCAATCTGGGCTATAATGAGTTGGGAATCGGTAAGCACCTTTACCTTTATAGCTCCTTGTTCTTTTGCCTGCGCCAGCCCGGTTATCAATGCTTCATACTCAGTTTGGTTATTTGATGTTGGGAAGTTTAATTTGAGTGATTGCTCAATGGCTATTCCTTCTGGGTTTTAAACTATGACCCTGACTCCACTTCCTTTGACATTCGACGATCTGTCTACATATACATTCCAAATATTGGTGTCGTCTCCTGTTCCTTCATCAAATGGGGTAGCTCTATGACAAAGTCGGCCAGCGCTTGAGATTTTATAGCGTGTCGGGCTTCGTACTTCAAATCAAACTCGGACAATTGTATTGCCCAATTGATCATCCTTCCAGCCAAATCCGGTTTATGGATTACTTGTCGAATCGGCTAGTTGGTTCTGACAATGATTGTGTGGCCCTGGAAGTAAGGGCGAAGCCTTCTAGCTGTCACCAGCAATGCAAAGGCTACTTTTTCTAACCTTTGGTAGTGTAACTCAGAATTTCGAAGGGCCTTACTTACAAAGTAGATGGGCACTTGGGCGTTCTTCGTCTCCCTCACCAGAACTGCACTAACTGCTTCATTTCCTACAAACAAGTATAGTATCAAAACTTCTCCTGGCTTTGGTTTCGATAGTACTGGTGGAGAAGCTAGGCATTTTTTTTATTTCTTTAAACGCAGCTTCGCATTCCGGGTTCCAGCCTATTGTAGCCTTCTTTTTAAGTAGCTTGAAGATAGGAAGTGTCTTCTATGCAGATTTTGCATAAATTGGGTTAAAGCCGCCAGCCTTCTTGTCAGTTGCTATACCTCTTTTTTATTTGTTGGAAACTTCATGTCCAACACAGCTTTACATTTGTCCGGATTAGCTTCTATTCCTCTTTGGGTAAACATGAACCCCAAAAATTTTCCTACTGGAACACTGAAGGCGCACTTGGCTGGGTTTTATCGTATCTTATATTCTCTTAACTTGTTGAACATTTCTTCTAGGTCCTGCATGTGATCAGCCGGGTTTGTTGTCTTAAAAATCATGTCATCTATGTATACCTTAATATTTCGGCTGAGCTGATGTGCGAATACTCTATTCATCATTCTTTGGTATGTGGCCCCCGAGTTTTTCAACCCAAAAGGCATAATATTATAACAGTAATTAGCCTTTTCTCCTATAAAGGCTGTTTTATCCTAGTCTTTCGGGTACATTGCTATCTGATTATACCCGGAATAGGCATCCATAAAGGACAGTAACTGGAACCCGGACGAATTATCGACTAGCTTATCAATGTTGGGCATTAGATAAGAGTCTTTAGGACACACTTTATTCAAGTCAGTGTAGTCTGTGCATACCCTTCATTTGTTGTTGGGCTTCTTAACCATTACCATGTTAGATAGCCATATAGTATATTGGATTTCTCGTATGAACCCGACATCCAGCAGCTCTTTAACATGTTCCTCCAGTGCTTGTTTCCTTTCCAGACTGAGCTTCCTCTGCTTTTGTGCCACAGGCTTTGACCCGAGGTACATTGACAACTTGTGGCAACAGAGATTGGGGTCTATCCCCGGTATCTCCGAAGCCTTCCATGCAAAGACATCTTGATTTCTTTCCAAGCACTCCACCAATTTGGCTTTTATGGTCGGGTTGATCTCCTTACCAATCTTGGTGATTTGCCAAGACCGATCTCCTATTCTCAAGTCCTCTAATTCTCCTGCCAGCTCTAGTCTCATCTCCTCCGCATCCTTTCTCATATCAAGTTCCACCATGTTAGCTGGTTTTTCTGACTTATGTTCTTCAACCTTCCTTCCATTCTGGTCTCCTTGATGTATTCAGGGTGGTGAGGATGGACCACCCTCGCTATCCTTGACCGCGTTATAGTAACACTGTCGGGATTCTTTTTGGTCCCCGCAAATTGTAACTACTTTGTTCTTGTTTCCCACAAATTTCATCTTCTGATGCTTAGTAGGGACCAGCATGTCCCACTTATGGATAGTTGGCCTCCCTAATATAATGTTATATTGCGAAGGAAAGTCAGCCAGAATAAACTTAACTCTTTCTGATTTAAAAGCCTCCTTGGTGCCTAGCGTCATCCTAAGCTCGATATAACCTTTGGGGGCAGTGTTTTCCCCGTTGAACGCTATCAACATTGTTTTGCATGGCTTCAAGTCAACTTTGTCAAGATTCATCTTCTTAAATGCACTCCACAGAATTATATTCGTACAGCTGCGATTATCTACAAATATTCTTTTAACCGGTAATTAACCAATGTTCCGGTAATTACCAAGCCATCTTCATGATTTGGTACTACGTCTCTCATATCCTCCTCCGTGAAGTAGAGTAGAGAGGGATCCACCTTGTTACTTTTTTCTTTGAACTTAGGTTGTTCTCTCACTGAAAGAACCTCCCTCAGATACTTTCTTCTTTGGCTGGCGGTGTCTCTTCCTCCTCCCAAAGCTCCACGGATGACATTGCATTCAAACTCGGGTTCTAGAAATTCATCTCCAACATCATTTTTCTTTTTTCTTTTTTGTTCTTTGCCTTTCTCGGGTGCCTGGGCTTCGTTCTGACCCCCACCTTTGCATTTGTTCCTGCGACCCTGGGTCTTTATCACATATTGCCTTAGTCTTCCATCTCTGACAAACTTCTCAATCGCATCTCTTAAATCCCAACATTGGTCAGTGGTATGCCCTGGTCCATCGTAGAATTCACTAAACTGGGACTGATCTATCCCGGCTTTATTGCACAATGGATGAGGTCGATCTACCTTTTTCATCTCGGTCGAAGCTACTTCTCGTCAGATTTGTGATCGGGATGCGTTTAACAGGTATACTTTTCATATTTAGCCTCATATTTCCCTCGCCTGAATTTGGTATTCGCATTTCTTCCTTGGTTGTGACCCCCTTGCTGCTCCCTGCCTCTTAGCAGTAGGCTTCTTCTTCTGGGACTCCTTCCTTCTTTTTCTTTGCCAACCGTATTGGCAATCTCTATTTGTTTCAGCTCTAAGTACTTTTATGATCGAGCCCTAAACTCCATCAGAGATTTCACTGGATCTTTGTATATTGACTTTGCCAGTCGGGATGATCCATCCAATCTGGTGGCGATGAGGTGCACATGCACTTTTTCTTCCAACCCTTGCAACTGCAAGGCGGCTTCTTTGAAATGGTCCAGGTAACTCTAGAGCATCTCACCATGTTGTTGTCTTATCTTTCCAAGCGCGAATTCAAACTTGCGCGAATTCAGACTTGGGTTATTTCTTACTGGTGGCAAAGTTCAACAAAAACTTCTGCCCAAAATCTTCAAAATTACGGATTGACTGCGGTGGCAGTGTATGAAACCACGTTTACGCGTCCCTAGATAGAGTTGTTGCAAAAATTCATGATATGATGGGCTCATCAATTCCCCTCACACACATTTGCATATCAAACTCATCAATATGTGCTTGTGGGTCTTGGCTCCCATCGTACTTTAACAAGAAAGCTCCATCAAAGTCTTCCAGGTATGGAGCGTTGACAATTTCATCAGTGAAGGGAATGTTGTTATGTTGCCCCTAGTATATTTTCTCCTGTAAACTCCCCTGTCCATTCTTGGTCGAGGGGCAATTTCTTTGGCAGGGTCCATTGTATTTCGGTCTTCCCCCGTGTTCAGGTTTTGAACCACCACTGCAGGTTCCTGAATGCCAGGAACCATAATCTGAACTTGGGCTGTCTGATTTGCATCCACAATGGCAGCTTGCACACGAGCCATATTTTCAACGTTGATCTGGACTGGGTTTGCATCTCGAGACTGGGCTGGACCTCCAGCATTCGCTCGAGATGAACCCCCAATCTCTATCCGACTAATTGGTACTCTATGATCAGCCCGAGTTGCACTTGCGTTGCCTTTTTGGCCTGCATGCTGATTTACTGAAAGAACTTGGACTTGACTGATGCTTTGGTTTCTGCCGTTCCTATTTGTATCCTGACTTTGTCGTCCCGGGTTCTCATTATGAACCAGGTTCTCCATGCTCCTGATGCACTGTTCTATAAGCCGGATATGTTGCTCTTCTTCACGCCTCAACACGAAATTACGCTCCTCCATCTAGATCTCTAAATTTTTGATGTCTTTCTGCCTTTGCAGGGCGTACCTCCTTTCCATCTCATCCATCCGATCCAGGATTGAATTGAGAACGTTGCTCATGAGACGCTCATTTGGCTCTTGAACCATTTGAATTTGATCCAGTTGATGAGCATCTATTTGATTGGGTGGGACTGCTCGTGTCGCTAGGGCAGGAGTGGAGGCTACATCTGAGACCTCTTCACTTACATGGACCATGTCATAATCCACCGGTTGGGGTGGTGCCATGTTCTAGTTTGGAGGGGCAGTGGATTCACTTCCTCCAAAATGGGATTTGAAGGTAAGTCTCTCCTTACACCAGCATCGGAACGTAGGTGTGCAATCTGATTGTTACTTCTTGTGTTTACCATCGCGAACGTGGGATTTGCAAACGAGGGATTTGTAAATGTGGGATTTGAAATTTAACGTTTCCTATAGACGACGCCAATTGTTTTGTTCTTGAGAACAATAATGTATAGCTGGATAGCTAGTGAGTTAATTTTGGATCAATATCTCTCCCTGAGGTATCTATAGAAGAAATACCCCTAAATTAAGGGGATCACTGTGCACTTTGAAACTGAGATGGCGTTTAGCCAATGGTTGTGAGGTATGTGCACAGTGATAGTATATAATGGAATCGAAAGAGAATGAATATACCTGTGAGCGTACCTCTTATTTATAAGGGTGTTACCTCTAGGTCAAATGTTGTCACTTCTTGATTAGATAAGATATCATCTCTTGAGTAGTTAAGATATCACCTCTTAATTAGTTTTGATATAATCCCTTGATCAGATAAGATATTTGTTTGTTGGGATCTCCTTTGATAACTGTTATGCACATTGTTGAGATCTTTCCAGTTATTGTTGATATTCTGAGTTAATGGACCCTTATTGGGCCTCATCATTTAGGCCCATATGCTGGGTCTGTAACAAGAGGAATTATTGAAGGAAAAAAGGTGATTATCTCTCCAGCCACCGTAGCTACTATGTTTGGATGTGTAGAAGAAGGATTGGTGTTTGACAAGGATTGGAAGAAGGAGATACCCAGAAAACCGTGAATTATAATCTATGGTGGCTCACACCCAGTAACAAATGATAGAACTACAATGACCAGATTTTTGAGGATTGCAAACTTGACCTACATGTGTAGACTCATTCACACTTTCTTGTTCAACTTGGTGATGCCTATACTTGGGTTGAGAGACCATGTCAATGATAGAGATAGGTTCTTCCTATACAAGGTTATGATGGGAGAAGGTGAATCTGCCTAAAGTCATCCTCTATTACTGGATGCAAGTCTTCAAAGACAAATTCAACCCTAAAGTGAAAAAGAACCTTTTTCCTTTTGGTAAGTTGTTTACTTAAACTATAAGGAATACTGGAGTTGATGTGTTTGAGATGGCATCATCTGCTTGGGCCTCGCAATTAAAGGGAGAAACTTTCATGAAGATAGGGATTGCTAATAATTTCCAAGAATATGCTCAAAAGCATATAAAGAGAAACGTCAAGAAGGAGCCCAAGCAAGAATCACAGTTTGTGGTTGGTCAGACAATTGGCACTTAGGATCAACATATTGATCTTGAGGCTGGATCTACATCTTAACAGACATGGGGAGAGCAAGCCTAGCCTAAACCCAGCCAACCTAGAGCCAAACTTCCACCACAATAAAAGAACTACCTCCACCACCATAAGAACCTAAGCCTTCTGACCAAGCAAAGAAACACAAGAAACAACCTTGTTAGAACAACCAAAAAGAGGAAAGTCCAGACTCAAAGTTTGAACCTAAATCTCAAACATAAACCAAAAGGCCAACTATCAAGATCAAACATCCTCACCAACTAAACCATAAGAATTTGCATATGAGATTCTTGATTCCCTTAAACCTTAACCAACCTTACCCTCAAAGGGCCAAGAATCTGATGTTGTGATTCTTGAGACTCCTACCCCTCAACCCTCACCCTCTCTAGCACTTCCACCTCATTCACAACCCCCTCATACCCAACCTAAACCAACTTTCTCTCTTATCAGCAGAAATGAAGTTGCATCCTTTGTTAAGGCTAAAGAGAAGTCTTTGGACAAAGCACACAAGAAGGCCAAGTTGGATGAGATTTTGAAAATGAAGGAAGCCTTAAACTAGAAAAAAATGTTCTTGCATTTGTGAAAGCTCTCAGCTGAAGAGAATACGCAGAAGTTGAATGAAGATACAAAACTTGTTGCCTTGGCAGGCAAGACATCTGATGAAATTCTAGAAGACGTTGTTCTAGAATCTCTAAAGACATTGTTTGTTGAAGAAGTTCATAGGCATAGTATTGAGAAGGCCACCATGATGGACATAGATGGTGAGCCAGAGCTTGAAGCTGTAATAGTTAAGTCTATTCAGGCACAGTCAGCACAAGAACAAAATAAGGCTGAGATGGATGAGCTAGAAAGAGTTCAATCTACAACTGAACTTTTGTTTATGCATACTGCTCAAAGACAGACAGAGATGAAAGTTATTGTTGTTCCTAAAGATATGGATCTTGTAGAAAAAGAAGCTCTAAAAGAGACCATGCTTCAATATGTCATTGAAGCATCCTTAAAGGAAGCTAAAGATGACATTGTGGAAATAGACCCTAGTGCAAATTGAGTGTATCCAAGACCAGAGTCTGAAGCTGATGAGCAAGTCATTGATGTCACACAATATGCTCTAATGGATGAAGACAAACTCAGGTGAATGGAAGAAGTACATGGAGTTATGAAGTATGTGTCTATAGAAGATATGTCTAGAACATTGGAATAAAGGAAGACAATGATGGTTACTGAAAAACCTATCAGAACTCTTCACTAGGCTCGACAGAAGACTGATGAGGCTAGATGAACAACAAGCAACTTAGTGGACCTTACCTTCAAGACCACTGGTTCAAGAGAAACCAAATATAACTGTCCATCCCAATCTATGCATAAGACTGTATCATGGGTTCAAAGGATACAAATTCTTGGAGTGGCAAATATGCAACAACGTATGGAATGAGAAAGGTGAAGTTGAGTCTCATATTCTTCACCCAGAGAACCTCACAAAGCTCTAGAAAGAAGGATTTTCGTGGGTTGATCCCTTCAACTATCCTTTTTGGGAAACTTTTCCTAAAGAAGAAGATACACTTAGTGCATATGGGGAAAGGTAACTAGTACTTAGGGAATTCCTAATAGACACATTATTGCCCTTAATCCCCATAGTTTGATTTTTAGAACAGACCCGATGAAAGGAAGACCTACCCTCATAGGCTTAAGCCTGGATAAGAAAAGAAGCAAAATCTTTTGAGATGCACTTCTCCATTCCTCTATATCTCCAACAAATGTTGGGTTTGATGTGGACACTGAATGTAGTTCTTCAATGGGATCGCACTACCACAGGTGAGACTTCTTAGACTAGGGATATCAACTTGGAGGAACCTGAAGCCAACCCAAGTTTCCAAGACTAGGAACAATCAGAATATGGCCTTGAGCTTCGAATGAAGCTATGTGTTTACAAAGAATAGATCAGATCAAGGAAAGCTTCATTAAAAAGGATTGAAAAGCTCAACATTCACATGCCTATCATTCTTGGATCTTAATTCACCTACCTAGCTACTCTAGAAACCTAGTTTCAAATAGCAATGGACAAGCCTATGCTGTATCAGAAGGCTAACTACTGCAAAGGCAAAGAGAATCTTATTGAAGATGATGAAAATGATCCTCCAACCAGATACATGAAAGCTCATTTGTTCAAACAAGAGCTTGAAACTCTGAAGTAGAAAATGGAGCAAACAAGTCTGGATTAATCTTTCATGAAGAGGTTCTACAGACTCAAAGCTCATTACTCTGGTCTAGAACCAGATGAGAAACCTTATACAAATGTAGCTTATCATGAGATAGGGCATTGTTATCAAACCTTGAACCATAAATGTTTCACTCAAGAAACTCCTTTCAACATGTTTGCCCATAGAAAAGGGAGCTCTTTGTTATGTCTTATCGCACCTTTTTTCTTTTATGGTGTTCTTGCTTACTCCAGATTCACTTTAATTAATCATGTGTAACCTATCATTGAAGAAATGGATTATGATGTTAGAGTTGTAATTGATACTGATGTTATGGCTATTGATGTGTATGATCCTCCACCCTCAAGGAAGTATGTCAGATTAGAAGCGGCTGACCTACTAAAGGCAAGGGAAGCACTTGCACGTGATCTTAAAGATCGTGATTATGCTGAAATAGAAGTTGTGAAGTGGCTTCTGATTAGAGATTATTTTTACAAGAAGATCATTAGATGAGAGGCCTCCAAGAACTCCTACTTCTCTAGGCAGTCTAGTATTTCCTGCTCATATGGATCTCTCATCAAATTCTGATTCTTCAAATGATGAGTTTAGGAGGAAACTTGATGAAGAAGCTGCAAAAAAAAAGGAGAAAAAGTAAAAGCTGAATTTGAATGCATCATCTGAGGGGGAGCCAAAGTCTGAAGAAAACATCATTTCAAGGGAGAACTTTATGCTTAAATGTCTTTATTATATTTTCCCTGATACATTTTATTTTGTATGCCAAACACATCTTCTTGATGTGAAAATTCTTTATGAATAAAATTAGATGTTTTCAGTAATTCTAATTAAACTTTATCTCAGTGTCTTATGATGCATGCGTTATATGTTATATTTTTACTCTGCATCTCATAAGATTGACTGACTCTTATTGATATATCTTTAAAGTCTCCCTTCAACTTTTAAATTTGTATTTGTTTGGCATCACCAAAAAGGGGGAAGATTGTTAAGTCCAAAGACATTTGTGTCTTAGGATGAATCAGGCCTTTAATCATTTTGATTAGATGCAAATAAATACAAAGGTTAAAAGTTGTGTATTATACGAAATCAAATTATGCTTAACAAATTTTGTGTCTAAAATATCAAATGATGGTTAGTAAAGGTCATGATTTGTTATAGAAATTGAAAATACAATGAACACACTTCAAATAACCAAGAGGGGGGTGAATTGGTTAAAACAGTCTTTTAAAAACTTTCTTTAAAATAATTTGCGGAATTAAAACTTGAATCGTATCACTCAATCACCCTTAATCAAAATCAGAAGTTTTCTTTCAAACAAGATACACCTTGGAATGCATGTAATGTATGAACTACTTCTTGTTGATTATATATTGATCACCCAAATAAAAGTAATGAAAGATATTCATAATAGAAAACAAGACACAACAATTTATACTGGTTCACCTCACTAACATGAAGGTTGTATCCAGTGTCTTCCAACCAACACTAGGTTAGAGTTTTCACTAAATCAAAAGTATTCTTTTACAAGCAATTACAAGTGATTATCTTTCTCAACCCTAGATAAAGAAACTGAATTCTAAATCACAAATATCCTGAGAATCCTATTCAGATCTTTATCCCTAGAGAACACTACTCTATAAAGCTTGAAAGAAACTATGTGATTTTCACAACAGAAATATGTAAACACAAAAAATCTAAAAGTAAGATTCAAGAGAGACACAATCAGTGATCCTTAATGGATGAATGAATGAATGAACGAAGTTACCAATCAATCTAGGTTGTATGAATGTCAATGCATAGAATCAATTCTCTTGAAATATCTTTTTCTTACAAACACATCATTACAAAAGCCAATAACCTTTTGATCTCACACAAGATGTGTTTTACTCATAAAATCAGTTTCTTGGACTTTTGAAAGCTTAGAAAACTTTGGGTCAATTGTAAACTCAAAGAGTAGTTCCTTCTTTTAAAGAACATACCCATAAAGCTTTAATAGAAAACTGATTTAACATAATGTAATCAATTAATTCGTTAAGTTAATCGATTATTTTAACATATGTAATCTATTAATCTACAAGATAATCGATTAATTTGTCTTGAGCTTTCTGGAAAATCTTTCACGAACAAGATAATCGATTAATACATTATGTAATCCATTAAGAAAGTCAATGATATATGAAAGTAAGTTTTGATAATCGATTACAGAAGACAGGTAATCGATTAAAGCAGACAAGCTCAAGTGAGAATTAAGCCTATGTAATCGATTACATATGAATGGTAATTGATTAAAGCATCCAGACTATTTTCCAAATAAGTCTTGGTAATTGATTACAGATGAGTAGTAATCGATTATACCAGACAAGCTTAATTCGTAAAATACACTTGGTAATCAATTACAGAAGAGTGGTAATCGATTAAAGTGTTCTTCATGACTTTTCCAGAAATAAACACAAGCTTGTAATCGATTACATAAGAATGGTAATCGATTAAAGTAGTGCACAATCTGATTTTTCCAAACCATAAAGCCATGAGATTTACTTTTTCAAATGCAAACATTTAATCCTATTTACTAGATATGAATGCATGTAATATTTGAACCATTGAGACAAATTACAAATGCCTTCAATTTAATTGAGCATGTAAAATGCTAAAACTTCAAACCAAATACTTCTGCCTTGCTTTGATAAACATGCAACTTCAACTCCCAACTCCCCCTGTATCTAACAGAAATAATGGATGGCATTTAAGATTTCATTTGTTATTATGTTTAGGGTTCATTTTGCATAAGACATTTACCTAGGATCTGTCAAATCTTAAGAAAAATAATGAAGTCCAAGATCTGGAAGTTGCCAAACACCATTAAAAGACTTGTACTGTTGGTGACATACCTGCTCTGACTTAAAGCAAGTGGTTTTTTGCTGAAATGATCAATATGAAAGCTCACAAGAGTGGTTTTCTAGCATGAAGGAGTACATGCATTTAATGCAAACATTAAATGCTCTAATGGTCACTATCTTTAGACGTGAGCCCAAATGAAGAAATATATTCGTTTAGACACAACAAACACTTGATGAAGAAGGACTATAAATACCAAAAGCTTTGAAGACATGGATATGAACTTATGCGTTCTCATTCAAATTCTTTAGGTAACAAGATTTTTGTATATTTTATGTGTAGTTCTAAAAATCTCTGAAAACACCTTGAAGACCTTAAGAGAAAAGGCTAAGTGTTGATATTGTATATCCGTTTATAAGACGATTAAGAGTTAGTCATTGTGAAAACAAACAAAAATATGTTTTATTTGTATAGAGACAACAATGGTTTGGTAAGACAAAGAATACAGGGTTGTAACAAGCTTGGTATAGAGCTTGTGTCGTAAAGCAAGAAGTAGCAAATGATTAATACTTGTAACTTGTTAAAGTTAGAAGAACTTTGTGGTTAGTCGAGAACTGGAGATAGTCTTAGTGGTGGAGATGAACTACTATAAAATTTTGTGTCTTATGTGTTTTATTTTTCTCTCTACTTTAAACTGACCTAGGATTTGAATTGAATTGCGTTTTGAAAACTCTATCTATTTTGCAAAATTTATTTTCATCATCGGAAAGTGTTCTGGGAAAAAAATTACTTGTCTTACCAAAGTCTCTCTTCATACGGTGACTTTGTTCTTTTTAAAAAAGGCTACAAAAATTCTTCAATCACAATTCAACCCCTGTTCTTGTGATATTTGCATTTACATTGTTTAAGTGTTTATTAAGAAACATATATGTACATGCATTTTGAGATGCTCAAAATGATGCTCAGAAAGGTTGTCTTGGACTGACTGTCAAGGGTAAAGAACTGAAAAGATCCTTTGAAGTCTATTTGCATGATGGAGAATGCTTCTTTTTTAGTACTTATTTTGGCAAAGTACATGTCAACAAGGCCTTACATAGAAGATACATCAAAGGCTACAAAAAAAGCATTCAACATTAGATTGAATTTGCATCAGAGTCTACATCAGAATGATGAATACCTTGACTCTGAAGACTAAACTTCAAAATATAGTTCATAATGGTTTAAAATTCACCTCAAAGATAACATCATGTCTTCCATATGATGCCACACATACAGAGCGACATCAGAAGACTAAAGTTGACACCATCTCACTTTCCATATGTTGCCACACACATTGAAGGCACATCAGAAAAGGAATGCTAACTTTGTTGGAATATGCAACCAACTTGAAAGCTAAAATTGTCCATGAGAAGATCTGACGAGGAACATCAGAATGGAAGATTGAAGATACAATGTAGTCTAACCTTGAACAAAACAATATCACACCAGCAACTATTCCTTCATTGTGTTTTTATGAAGCAATGCATTATTCTGTGAAGATGTATTAAGATTGATGAAGTTGTGCTGCTTCAGAAAGATGAATATATCAATTGAACTTCATGATAAAGATCTACTTGAGTCTAGATCCTTTCTCATCTAACATCAAAATCTCCATTCTGATGTACCTTTAGAATGTTCATCTAAAAGGTTCCTTAGAATAAGAACCTCAAAATGACTCTGTAAGTTGTCATTTTATGCTTCCTTCAAAAGTCTGCCAATTGAGTGGGATTTACTTCAATGGTCTTCTCTAGACCTTTAAGAGGTTATCAAGGAACATCATGAAGTCAAGTTAAAGCCTTCTAAGTGAGAGAAACTTGAGCCAAGTTCTCTGTGTGAGAAATATGTCATTGTTGCTTCAACCCTCTTAATAGAGAGTGACCCACTATTGTAAATTCTAGTAAACTAATATAGATCTAAGATAGAAGTTAGACATTATAATTTCCTGAATGGAAACCCTCTTGAGGAGAAATCTATATCTATGCAGTCAAAACACAAAGACAATTTGCTATTTAAAGTCCAACAAGTGTCTGGCAAAGGTTATAGGTGTAGCTGGTCTAGTTATGGCCAAGTGTGTAGTCTAATGGGGTTACTGGCAGGTTGCAGAAATCCTATGGTTTGCTGGTGTGATGGTTTTTTGTTTTAGTGAAATCTCATCTTCAAGGGTGAGGATTGGACGTAGCCCAAGGTTGGTGTTGGAAAAAATTGGAGAAATTTTATTCAGATAGGGAAGCACACGTGATAGAAGAAGAAAAGGGATATCACGCAAAATAGTTAGGTTTATTGCGAATAACAAATTTTACAATGAAAGGGTTTAAAGCACTCTCAAGCTCTCTCTGAACCCAGAATATAGAGCTCCTTATAAAGGCAACAACAACTAATTGTCTAACCAAAAATGGTTATACAAAATAATAGAAAACATCCTATGTTAATGAACAACCAGACAAAACTCTCCCTTCTAAGTGACTAGACTCTCCACTAGATTATAGAATATTCGACGACTAATACAGAAGATCAAAGTACTAGACCAGACGACCACTGTCGTTAACCCTATCTCTATCATCCATCATCCAACAATCAACAATCCCCACCTTGGTTCAATAACATTTCTGAATTACAAGTAACTCAGTTTATTTCCAGAAATCTACGTTAAGTAGATCTAACCAATGCATGAACTTTCTTCTTGGAACAAGTTTTATGAACATATCAATTGGACTCTTCCCCGATCAACTTTCTAGACTTCAACCCTTTTCTTAGAATGAATGAAGTGGTATCTGATGTCAATGTGTTTAGTCCTCTCATGATGGATTTGATCCTTAACTAAACAGATTGAAAACCTAAGATTGCTAATTAGATCCTATATTCAGATTCCTTCCTTTATATCTTCTGCTAGAGTCATGTACTCTACCTCTGTAGTGGATAAAGCACTTGTGGTTGAAGTATTGTCTTCCAACTCACACGAGAGTTTGCAATTGTGAATGCACACCCAGTCACATATCTCCTTGCATCCAAATCTGTAACATAGTCAAAATCTAAGTAACCAACGAGAGCACAAGACATGTTTTCATGGTAGACGAGTCCAATATCAATTGTACCCTTAAGGTACCTAAGTATTCCTTTCACAACCTGCCAATGTTCCTTCCCAAGATTACTCATATACCTACTCACAACAATGACTCCTTGTACTTGGTTTGATCTCGTGCATACCATAACATACATAAGACTACCTACAACACTTGCATAAGGAACACAAGACATTCATTCCTACTCTGATTTTGACTTAGTAGTATTGAGTTCAGATAGATGAATAGACATTGTCAAAAGTACATATTGGTTTGACGGATGCCATCCCAAAACGATTCAACACTTTTTGAATGTATTCCTTCTCACACAGAAAGAGATTCTTCTGGACTCAATCCTTTTTGATCTCCAAGCCCAGAATCTTTTTAGCAGCTCCCATGTCCTTCATCTCAAATTCACTACAGAGTAGTGACTTCAACTTCTAAGTTTCAACCAAATTTTAGGATGATATGAGCATGTTGATAACGACCGTAGAATCACTACAAAACAAATAAAACTAAGATAATTTTGTAGCACATGATTAACCAAGGTCGACTCAGAGATACAGTCCAATTTGGTTCCTGACTTAATCCACTTATAAACAGCACGGGGGTTTATCAAACAGTTTGCAGACATTGAACAAAAATTGAAAAAACATAAACAAGAATTGAAGAAAAATGCAGAAAGTCACAGAATTGATAAAAGATGTTGTAAAACATATTCAAGAATATCAATCCAATTCACCAAACCAAGTAATGCAAATTATCATAGTTCTCAGATAATTATCATATTATGAAGTTTCATTCAATATCAATAGAAGCGGTTCAATTGAATTAACTCCTAAATCAATTGAAATCACAAACCAAATTGAATATCATCCAAACAATCTATGATTAAAATTCAAAATTAGGAAATAAATCTATAACCTAATCTATTTCAATCCTAAACATATTCATTAATCATGAAAATCAAAAAGACAATTGAAGAAGAATATTAACATTCACATAATTAACCAAGAAGGGGTGAATTGGTTAAAACAGGGTCTTTCAAAAATTTCTTTGAAACAAGCAGCAGATTTAGGATCGTATCACAAGGACACCCTTTTAAAACAAAAACTTTCAGTCAAACAAGACTCACCCTTCACAGAAAGCAATAGCAGAAAATGTTTATCTATTAATCTTGAAAATATTATCCAAAAGACTAGCAATCAATAACAACAAGAAGAGATATAAAGAACCTCAAGAACTATGCTAGTTCATTCCTCAATAAGAGAAGCTACATCCAATTTTGTCTAACCAAACCTTGGCTAGAGTTCCACTATTAAAAAAAATCTGTTATTTACAAGCTTGCAAAAGATCACCCTTTATCAACCCTAGATAAAGAATTGAAATCTAAACACCCTTTAGACCTCTAATGATTAAGACATAGAGAAACCCTTCTCTAATCTTCCCTCTGGAGAACCCTACTCTATACAAGCTCAAAGAACCCTTTTGCAATAGCAACTAACAAGTTGAAATGTAAAAACTAATTACAACTAGAGTTTAGAGGAGAGATACATCCTTAGGATCCAAAGTATGAAAATGCATGTGTTTACCAATATGGAATCAGATTGGAAGAAAGCAAGTTTCAGACCAAGCTCTCCAAGAAACTCCTTTGAAATCTTGTCCAAAATGAATCCAATCAATGATGCATGAAGATCTTGAATTATGGGACAAGAGCTTTGTTACTCAGTGTATCTTCTCTCAAATTCAGAAGGCTTTTGAAAACAGTGAAAATTTTGAATTCTTATTTTTTTTACAAATCAAAAGACCCAACAACTTTTTATAGAAAACTGTTTCAACTGAATGTAATCGATTAAATCATCCATGTAATCGATTATTTTCACTTAAGTAATCGATTAATATCATATTTAATCGATTAAAGTGTTCTTTGTTCTTTCTGGAAAAGATACAAGAGCAAAGTAATCGATTAAACTGTTGTGTAATCGATTACCACAGACAATCTAGCTTCAAAAGCGTGTTAATGTAATCAATTACGATTAGAAGGTAATCGATTAACTCAGGAAGACTTATTCTGTGTTTTGTACTGTGTAATCGATTACCATTACCTCGCAATCGATTAATTAGTTCTTCATGACTTAAGTAACAGATTACAATATTCTATTAATCGATTAAGTCAGTGTAAAAAGTGATTTTTCCAAAACTTAATCATGAGTACTTGGCATCTTATGCAAACATGAAAACCTTAAGTTTTTTCACAAATCACGTGACTTGATAAAAACCATGTATGCATGCCAATGAATGATGTTTATGCAATGCAAGGGATTATAGGATGAAGCTCTTAAATAATTAACAAATTACATATGTCTTCAATTGAATGGCATGTAAAAAGCCAAAATATATCTAAGACAAATAGTCTTATCATCTTGATCTTCTTCAAGATCCCTCTGTATCTAACATTCTCCCCCTTTTTGGCTTCGATCATGCCAAACTTTAATTGAACATATTTAGCCTTCATGTGCTTTTAAGGGATGAATGTTAGGAGCTTTATACTTGAAATCGAAAATCAATTCAGCTTTTTGCCAAGAAAAAATGTCTATACTTTGCATAAACAATGTACATTCATTATATTGCTCACCCTATCTTAGGTAATTTTATATTAAATTCAGATGAGAGCAATGAACAATTCAGAGTTAATATCATGTAAATTTTTTTAATTGCACCTTTCTATATATGTTCATTTTTCTCCCCCTTTTGGCTTATCACAAACAAAATGTACTAGTGAGAACAAGATAAACAAGGAAGATGGAAACAAAAAAATAAAGTTTTATTCATTAATCATAAGGTGCAGTACAAGAAAACATAAGATAACAACTGAAAATAAGAAAGTAGAAATGTCATAGATAATCGATTACATTAGCCTGGTAATCGATTATTTCAAGGCAAATTCAGTCTCTGAAACAAAGCATAATCGATTAATTCAGTGTGTAATCGATTACTCTAGAGAGATTTGAAAATAAATTCAGCTCTCAAATATAAAGTAATCGATTAAAACATAGTGTAATCGATTACTTTAGAAAGATTTTGATTCAGAAATAGCTTTAAAACATCAAGTAATCGATTAATTTGTTAGAGTAATCGATTACTCCAGCAAAGTTTTGCTTCTAAATTGTCTCTAAACCTCAAAGAATCGATTATTTCACATAGCAATCGACTAATACATACAATTATGCAGATATAACAGTGTATTTCATCAGGATTTCCAATTTTAATCATATGAGATGCATAGCCAATTTTAAGTGCTAAATCATGTAGTAAGGCATATTATAAGCATGCTAGCATATATTAGACTCATCAACGATAGCTAGCATGTTTCTAAGAGCATAGAATCTATCTCTAGCTAAGGGCTTAGTGAAAATATCAGCCAATTGATTATTTGTATCAACAAACTCAATTGAACAATTACCCTTTTGGATGTGATCTCTGAGGAAATGAGGTCTGATCTCAATGTGCTTGGTCCTTGAGTGCATTATTGGATTCTTTGAGATGTTGATAGCACTTGCGTTTTCACATAGCAAAGGTATCTCTTTTAATTCTACACCAAAATCTTGTAATTGTTTCTTCAACCACAAGCTTTGAGCACAACAACTTCCAAGCCTGGAATCTTTTCAATGGCTCCGATGTCCTTCATCTCAAATTCACTACAGAGTAGTGACTTCAACTTCAGAATTGCAACCAAATTTTGAGATGATATGAGCATGTTGATAACGATTGATGAATCGCTACAAAACAAATAAAACTAAGATAATTTTGTAGCACAGACTAATCAAGGTCGACTCAAAGATACAGTCCAATTTGGTTCCTGACTTAACCCACTTATAAACAGTAGGGGTTTACCAAACAGTTTGCAAACATTGAACAAAAATTGTAGAAACACAAACAAGAATTGAAGAAAATGCAGAAACTTACAAAATTGATAAAAGATGTTGTAAAACATATTCAAGAATATCAATCCAATTCACCAAACCAAGCAATTAAAATTATCATAGTTCTCAAATAATGATCATATTGTGAAGGTTCATTCAATATCATTAGAAGCAGTTCAATCGAATTAACTCCTAAATCAATTGAAATCACAAATCGGATTGAAATATCTTCCAAACAATCTATGATTAAAATTCAAAATTAGAAAATAAATCTATCACCTAATTTGTTTTCAATCCTAAACATATTCATAATCATGAAAATCAAAAAGAAGATTGAAGAAGAAGATGAACATTCACATAGAAATTAGAATACCAAACGAGAACTCAAATTCTCCTTGCTTGGACTGGATCCTTAGATTGATTGATTATTTTAGCCTTCCATAATCATCATCAATGTAAAAGCCACAAAATTTGTATGGGAAAAATAAAAGAACAAAGATGTAAGGAAGAAGAAAAATAAAGAACGATGAAAAACAGTTGAGAGAAAATGAGAGAAAAAGTTTAATTTTGTATGTACTCAAAATATAAAGTATCTCTTCACTAACTAATTGCACTAAAATATAGTAATTGAGTCAGTAGGAAAGGATGGGCCATGATTAGGCCCATCTAATCTAACTAATTACTAATTACACCAATTCGTAACCCAAAACTCGAGTGCAAGGGTTTTGACTTCCAAGCCTAAAATAATCCTCAAAATGACAGCATTGGCCTCGGCTTATCTCTAAAAAAATTATAGATCTTTTCCTTATCTTTCCAAGGACTACTCATATACACCATTTGGAGTTTGGTAGAGCTTTCTAGGTCCTACACAAGGAAGATAAGTCAAGTAAGCAAAAATTTCGAAAATAAGAAACACTTATCAATTAAGTCCACTTGTTTCCATAAAACAAAAACTGAGTTAGAATGAGGAAATAAAAGTCCTAGAGAAGTCAAATAAGCTAAGAAGAATAGAAAAATATTAAACTAAAAACACTCAATCAAAATACCCACACTTAAACTTTTGCACACCTGGTAAAACTAAAAGAAAGACTAAGAGAAAAATTCAAACTAAAGTAAACCACAAACTAAAAGAAAGGTATGAACAAGGCACACACAATTTTCAATGGATCCTAACAATGCACAAAGTGAGAAAGATGAAAAATGAAAGAATGATATTAAGGTAAAAACAATCCATGAACACATGATCACAAAGTGCAAAGTGAAAAAGTAGTTAAGTTAAAATTAAGAATGAACCAAGGTGATAGAAATCTCTCAAAGAGCAACACTCAACCTCTTCTAATGTGTATGGGTTTATGTTTACACTCAAACACCACATGTACCTAGCACATCCAAATTTTGACAAGACTCTAATTCATTCAACTTGAAATACACATGCATCAAAAGATCAAAAAGACTTTATTGGTTTATAATGTATGGCTTAGGTAAAGGGTGGATAAAAGAAGGATATTTAGACTAGAACTAAGAGAAAAGAGGGGCAATGGGGAGGAAGCCAACAAGTAAAATGAGGGGTAGAAACAAAGAAACAAAGTAACAAGGTGGAGAACAACGAAATTAAATTAAGAGAACTTACAGGATGAAAATGAACCACAACTTTTATCGCATTTTTTTTGTTGTACTTATTTCTTTTCATTTTTTTTTCTTTTTAAACTCATTCTTTTCTTTTCTTTCCAAATCAAAACAAAATAAAAATACCCCACACTTATTTGAAACCCACCCCCAAAACTATTCCAAGTCCCCTTTTCTCACTAAAGTTAGGATATCATGGTTTTCCATTTTTTTTTTTTTTTTGGTGTTTACAATGAGCTACACACAAGAAAGAAAAGGTTAAAGGCTCAAAAAGGGTGACAATGGATATCAATGCTAGTATAGGTTTATTTGGCTAGTGAATAAAAGAAAAAAGGTCTAAATCATCTTAATCAAAGCATGTGCAACAAGGAATGTCAAAAGAGGCAAGGCAAAACATAAAGTAATCTAGCACAAGAGTGAAATCACACATGAAAGAACATGAATGAAATAATCTGATTCATCCACAAAGGCCCAAAAACTCACAAGGCATAATTCTATAACATATGATCCATCTTAAATTCTATTTCTCAAGCCTACTTATCTCTTCAACAATTGCGACAATTGTTAGTTATAATTCTGTTTTAAGTCTGTTTTTAAAACATTTTTACTACCTATGGCTATTATAAAATACACCGTTGCATCTATAATAAAAATTGAAGTTCTCTCACTCTTCTCAACTCTCTATTCTCTCCATCTCTGTCTTGCTGCAACTTAAAGTATTATAGAGCTGGTGAATTCAGTTTAACAGAGTTTAACAGTGGTATCACAGAGCTGAGGTTCGATCAAGAAGGGATCTTGCTGTAGTAATCATGGCTTCCAATAGTCATTTTCCAGCAAATCTTCCTGTCCTCACAGGAAAGAATTATGACAGATGGTATGTTCAGATGAAAGCTGTGTTTGGTTTCCAAGATTTGTTGGAAACAGTTGAAAAAGGCATTAAAGAAGATAACAATGAGTCGAAGAAGAAAGATTGCAAAGCCTTGGTAATTCTTCATCAATGT